>CABHPH010155120.1:8342-35340 GCA_902168325.1 Peromyscus nudipes | reverse complement strand
TGGGTATTGGAACTTCCAGACCAAAGCTGAAGTGGCTACCCACTACAGTTAGGTCCATGGCCTGAGTCTGGAGTGATCCAGCCAGATGGCTGATGTGGCAGATTTGAGGGGACCTGATACAGATTTAGGCTCTTTTGAGACATTTAAGCCTTTCATGGGCGTCTATACATGTGCAAACAAAAAAGATGGCTCACTTTTTTTGGGCCAGGGAGTGGGACTTTTGTCATTGTCAAGGTTGTATGTGTGACAAAGTCTCAGTGTAGCTCACACTGGCCTCACACTCACTATGTAGCCAAGGATTACCTTGAACACTTAAAAAAATGTGTTTGTATGTGTGTGTGCCCGAGTATGTGTATGTGCATTCATGCATGCAGCGCCCTCAGAGGTCACAAGAGGACATAGGGTCCCCTGGAACTGGAGTTATAGACAGTTGTGAGCCACTATGTAGGTGCTGGGAACTGAACCCAGATCCTCTGAAAGAGCAGTAAGAGCTCTTAATCCCCAAACCGTCTTGCCAGCCCCAACCTCGAGCTGTGTTTATCCTTTGCCTTCTGAGAGCTGGGATCACAGGCGTGCACTTAGATCACAGACCCGCCTCTCTCAGGTGCTGGTCATTCTAAGAGGCCAGATCTCAGGGCTTAAAGAAACCGGACCACGCCCTTGCCTGCCCCCCTCCCCCTCTCCCTCTTCCCCTTCCTCTCCCTCTCTCTCTCTGACAGAAAATTAAAATGCTGTGCTGAGGCCTCACAGCCTCAAATTTATGGTCGGAGCCAATATCTGTCTCCTGAATACTCCTTGCCATATCAGCCTCAGACTAAATCACATGGCGTGGCACTTCCTGCCACCTCCAGGAAAGATATAAAAGTCAGATGTGTTCCTCTGTGGGATTTCTCTCTGGTCCTTTCCCAACCACCCAGCTCTCTGCGCTCTCTGTCTTTCTTGCTCTTACTTTTAGCTATCCCTCTTAATGATGCTCCCCTCCAGGCTTGAAAGGGAAGTCTCTCCGGTCATGTTGCCTCTGACTCTTCTAAGACTCTCTCACCAAAACTTGATCATGGTCTGGGGCTCTTTCTCCTAATAAAGCTGATTCCTGAAGGGTGATTATGCATCAGCTCCTTTAGAGCCGACCTGCCGCGTCTCTCCTCATTTATTTAACGTGCACCACCACGCCCAGCTCGTGCCACGCTGGAGACGGACCCTGGTTCACACTCGGCAGACACGCCGCCATCTGAACCATTTCCCTCTCCCCAAAGCCATGCTTTTTTATCTAGGTGTCTCAAAAACCAGGAAATTGATGGGGGGGTGGCGGGGCAGGAGGGGGGAATGAAAGGGAAAATGACAAAGCCTGGGTTTGCTTTGGACTGCCTCAGAAGAACTCAGCACATTACCAGTCTGGTTTGGACTGGTTGTGAGTCTGTTGTAATGACCTCCCATGGTAGGTAACCCTCGAGTGGCTGAGAAGGTAATATGCCACTGGCCAAGTCTCATAATTTATCAACAGGGGAAGGCGGGCACTGCAGTTGGCACCCTGACAGCCAGCTTTTATCTGGCTCAGTAAATTCAGGTCTGTAAAACCGGAAGTCTGTACCTTTTCTAGTAATACACTCCCTACAAATGCAGATGCCTACCTCCTGTTTCCCCTCACAGATCCTTTCCCTGAATTCCCAATTCCTGCGGTTCCCAATCACACAGCCCAGAGAGGTTTGGGGGTGGGGGTGGGGATGACCTGAACCCTCCACAGGGTCCCAGTTGTCTGTCCCTTGCCCAATACCACCCACTGGGGAAGCTGTGTGCTGCAATGGCTGCCCAACAGCCCTTTGGGGCCCTGGAGAAACTCAGAAGATTGTGGGGTAGGTCCCTGACCAGACCCGGATCTTCTCTGAATCTACCCTTCCTCACCCCACCCCCAGTAGATTCAGACACCGGCATAGCCTGCCCACTGGTCGCTGGTTGGAGATGCTGAGGCAGGGGTTGGAGGTGAAGGTGGAGGTCCCCTTTCAGACACCTGGCCTTTTCACCTATTGTTCTGCTCTGGCTGGCAGCTCCTTGCAGCCTAATCACCCTCAGCTCATTAACAAGCTGTACTCATTTGCATGTCTAAATATCCCTGTACATAGAACGCAGCTCGTTAGTCTTCTTATATTTCCAATCCAGGGAAAGGGCATTGAGGGGGGCAGATAGAAAAGGTGGATCCCACATGCCTGTCTCTGGTCTTCGAAGCCCACCTGGAGACCAGCTTTATTGTGCTGTTTCATTTTTTCTTAAAACCTGGCGGTTCTTTCAGACTGAGCATTGCTATTTTGGAGTGATTGCCTCCTTCTTCTTTCGGAAAAACTGTGTTTCTTTCCTAGTTTATCTCCTTTATTCTTATTCTCGTGTCTTTCCGAGCTCTACTTCTGGGAGGACACAGTAGCCCCTCAAACAACACGCAAATAAACCCCCCCACCCCCCCCAAGCCCCACAGCCTTTCCACATCCATCAGCTTTATGCAAATATCTCAGCACACCCACCCTCTTTGCACAAGCTCGGAAACGGGAACTTTCTATGTATAGATCGCCAATGACGGTTCATTTTTATACAGTTTGAGAAGCGTGAAAAGTCACCAGCTCGGATAGCAGTCCTAAATCAGCACAGACCACGGTGGCACCTGTGGCTCATGAATTCCTCAGCACCTCACTGGCCCCAGAACCCTCAGCTGAGCATATAATATAGGAAAAGATTGAGGCGCTCACCATGCCTCCTGCCCTGGTAGGTATGGAGGCACTGGGAACCACCTTTGCTTAGTTGCCAGCTTCCTAGGAAAACAGCCACAAAACAACAGGCCTAAGGGAGGACCAGCCCTGGAAGATGGAATGCCTGGGATGAAAGCTTGCTCCTGGCTTGATCACACTTGCCACACCAACAAATATGAACACCATGGCACAGAGAGATTAAGCAAGTTCATGAAGTCACAGGGCTTATCAAATCTTGGTACCCATAGAATCCAAAGGCAGCCAAGCTGGCTCCCCCTGTGGTTTTGGTCACTTTGGGGCTCCTGCGTGCGGGTGTGGTGTGTGTGTGTGTGTGTGTGTGTGTGTGTGTGTGTGTGTGTGTGTCTGAACCGATGGGATGCTGACTTTGTTACTTGCCTCTCCCACATTCACTCACCCGTGCCCTGCCTGGCATCCTGTTCTTTGAGGAATTCACTTCTGGAGGTGGTTGCGGGTGTATGTGGCCCTCCACTCTTAGCTTCTGCAATCCGTCTTCAGACCTTTTGCCTTTGTGTATGTGTGTGTGTGTGTGTGTGTGTGTGTGTGTGTTTGTGTGTGTGTGTGTGTGTGTGTACAAGCAATGTGATGTATGCATGTGTACAGATTTCTGTATGTAAATCTGTGTGGGGTGAGTGAGTGCACACGTGTATGGGTGGGTGTGGAGGCAGGAGATGGATGCTGGATGCCTTCCTCTATCACTCTCCACTGAACCTGGAGCTCACCCATTTAGCAATACTAGCTGGCCGTCAAGCTCCAAGGAGCCCCCTTTACCCTGTTCCCCAGCAGTGGAATCACAGGCTTTCACCACGACACCTGGGTTTTCACATGGCTTCTGGGGATTTGAACTCAGGCTCTCATGCTTGCTTGGCAGGTACTTTCCCACTCAGCCATCTTTTGTCACCAATATCTTGCCTCTGACAGACATGGGGCCCTGGCCCAGAGTCTGTGTGAAATAGTAGAAGGCTTCTTTAAGCTGGAGGCTTGTTGAAAGTGACAGGGAGATTGGTGAAGGGGGAGGAAGCCCATGCCAGCAAGGTGCGGAGTGTGACGCATACTTAGAGGCTGTGAATTCTCTCGGGCCCTAGGGCACTCTGCAGTAGGTCTTCACACCTCAGACACATGGGGCTCCTCCTGGTGTGACTGTGAGAGGGTGTTCATTGCCTGCCAGAACTTCTTTTCTGGGTCCCCACCGAAAGGTTCCACGGCTCTGAAGACAGTGCCACCATCTCGGCTCCCAGTGTTCAAACACGTGATCCTGTGGAGTACGGTTCACACTCAAACTGTAGCGCCCGCCCCTGATTTACCTGAGCGCTCAGAGCTGGAGCTCAGCTGGTGTCTCCCTTTTGGATGGTATCAAAGCCAGGCATTTGGCTCGTCACTAGCTTGGAGCTCAGCCTTTAAGAGTCGAGCAGCAGCAGGTCTGTGCCTGTAATTCTAGCACTTAGGAGGTGGAGGCAGAAGGATCAGGTGTTCATCCTCCACTACACAGTGACTTGGAGGCCAGCCTGGGCTACATGAGACTCTGCCTCAAACAAAACAGACAAGCCAACTGCTGGCCACTAGGCTTTGCATGTAAAAGGCTCTTTCCCTTTTGACATTTCCCCCAGCGCCATCCCTCACTGAGGGCTCTGTGTCAGCTGTCATTAGTGTCTCCGCCATGGTGGGAGACACAGATCACGCCTGTGTCAGGCAGGAATCACTCAGCCAATGAGGAACAGACAACTCTCCCTTAGGGATCAAAGACGGAGGCTGCTGTAGCCACATGTGCCTGTGCCCCCACTTTTTGCAGCTGTGTACCTTTCTGCAAACAGAGACACCTATTTTTGAGTCCGAGGTTTGTCAATTGGCTAGATGTCTAGCCAGCAAGTCCACAGGCTCTGTTTGTCTCCTCCTCGAAGGGTCTACCTCCACCTCCCAGTGCATACCATGGGCCAGGCTTTCATGGATTCTGGGGATTTGAACTCAGGTTCTCACACTTGCACTGCAATCACTTTTTGTGCTGAGCTATCTCAATTGCCAAGGCCTTCTTCAACTAACTGCCCGACAAATGCCTTGGGGATAGTCCTCACCCTTATGGTTCAAGGCAACTTCTACATTCCAGAGTGTAGGAGAGAGGAAAGATAAAGAAAAAAGGCAAATAGAAGTGATAAGGTATCTTGGATAGGAATTTTCCAGAATCAAATATCTGTCATTCTTTTCAACCTAAACATGGTTACTCTGAGGTACAAGGAAGCCTGGGAAATGTAGTCTTTATTTTGAAAGGTCATGTACCTAAGCTGAAAGTTCTGTTACTGTGGGAGACAAAAAGAAAAGATATAGAGGTGCATTGGGCAATTGAATTCCTTGCTGAGCCTTCTCTCCAACACCAATAATAAGTAAATTAAAAATTATAAATAAAAACCCCGAGAACTTTGGCCTCTACTCGTACATGCACATACGTCCACACATGAACATGTACACACATACAAGAATAATCTAGAATGTTTCTTCCACCAGATGCATGGACACAGCCTGGAGCAAGGTGGTGTCACTCACTGGCAAGTCTTTCTTCTGGAAACATGGAGCACCTGCAGATGGACTATGAAAAGAGAGACACTGACTGTCCTGCCCACCCTGGTGACATGTAGCTGGACATGTGGACTTATTTCTTCATGTTTTATAACATCATTTTCTCCCCTGACTTGATCCTTAATGACTGATATGATTGTTTCTTTTTAAATCTTGAAGGACATAAGAAGGACTTGCAGAGAGCTTTTGGTAGGACTTCAACAGTGGACAGAAAATGGCAGAAACCCAGGAAGGTGTGTGAGGTTAAATAGGATCTCAGGCTCCTGGGGATGGCTGATGTGGATGCACAGATCTAAAATTTCAGACCTGGGTTAGGTCTTGTCATAGACGTGGTCCTTTCTTTTAAAAGATTTATTTGTGTGTGTGTGTGTGTGTGTGTGTGTGTGTGTGTGTGTGTTCCGTATATATGGGTTCCCACAGAAGCCAGAAAAGGTCATTGTATCCCTTGGAGCTGAAGTTAACAGCAGTTGTGGGCTACCCAATATGAATGCTGGGATTCTAACTTCAGAATCACATGGGAAAAGCAAGCGCTTCTAGTGACCGACTGAGCCGTGTTGCCTGCCTAAGCCCTTTTATTCTTGTGGGTAAGTAAATAAAAGCCCAGGAAAATGAATATACAAAGGTCTTGGGGAATGCTTGGATCTGTGCCTCCTTCCTGGCTAGTACTCCTTATTCACATTACTGCCTCACGATCACCCAACCAGTAAAATTAACCAGAGGTAGGGATGTGGCTCAGCTGGTCCAGTGCCCGCCTAGCATGTGTGAAGCCTTGGCTTCAACCCTAAGCATCCCTTAAACCAGGTGTGGTGGTGCATGTCCGTAATCCCAGCGCTCAGGAGATAGAGGCAGGAAGAGCAGAAGTTCAAAGTCCTCATCTGCTTCATAACAAGTTCTAACAAACGAACAAACACACCCACCAGCAGGAAACAGGAGCATGAGGATTGTCTGGACAGGTGCATTTTCTGTATCTGAGGGCGTGGCAGAGGCCAAGTACATCTGAAGTTCACTGCATGGGTCATACAGTGAGGCTGCTGTTTCCCAATGCACAGGGACATTCTCCATGCAAGGCCATCTGCAAAGACCTCACTGGAGACTGTTATGAAATAAACAACCCTAGCCTTTCTTAGAGCAAGAGGCCACAGGATAAGAGACCCGGTTCTGGTCTACAGTCTGTCTCACATCTTGTGTGCATCAAATCTTTTAGTGTCCTCCTGTCTCCTTAGCTAGTGGGTCAAATACAAGTCCTCTACCAACACTAGTGCCCTTTGTGCCCTCTTCCCCATCCCCAGAGGTCCAGCCCCTGGCTCTTCCCCTCTTACATTGCCATGGTAAATCTGGTGATGATCCTTGAGTCTAACTGGGTCCTTGTTGCCGCCTCTATACTCCTGCTCTAGACTACTATACTCGTCACCACTGTTTCCTACTGACGTGAGTAGAAAACAAATGACCACGGGCACCCATCACATCGACACCACGGCTGCCAGGGCCCGTGGTTAAGAGCCGTTGCTTCTGTGTCAGGAACATTGCTTCCTGGAGCATCCAGGCCCATCTGCGAGTCCGTACTAGCTGTGGTCTCAGCTTGTACCCAGGCTAGAGTATCTTACTTAGGCAATGGTTTTGTTGGTAACCATTCAGAGTAATTGTAACTTCATTGGCCCTGGAATTCTCTTGATTCTGTTGAATCAACTCTCATTCCAAAGGGGATAAGAGATAGCTCATTCCTGAACCAAATATGAGTGACCACAGGCCAGGAACACAGGTTTATGCTATAAATGGCTGTTTAATATAATCTTTTTTTTTTTTTTTTTTTTTTTTTGGAGACAGGGTTTCTCTGTGTAGCTTTGGAGTCTGTCCTGGAACTCAAACTCACAGAGATCTGCCTGCCTCTGCTTCCCAAGTGCTGAGAATTGAACTCAGGACCTCTGGAAGAGCAGAGAATGCTCTTAACCTCTGAGCCATCTCTCCAGCCCCAATAAATGGCTGTTAAGAAGACTAAAGACGGCCTAAGATAATTTGGCTCTGGACTTGTAAAGTTCTAAACTCTTCACCGTCATTGGCGTTCTAAGCAGTTAGTCTTGCAGAAGGCTTGGTGCAAGGTGGAGCTTTGAGGAACTTTTGGTCACAATCCCCAATCTGGACCCAATAAAGGGCAACAGAAGAGGACACTTGACTGGACCCTCAGCACTGCTCAGACTCTGTCTTTGAGCCAAGCTCAGTGGCCCTGACTCCAGAACAGGTTCAAGTCCTGTTAGCTGGGTGGCTGTCAGCCAACAGTGGAGCCATTTGACCATACTAGTTTGCTTGGGTTTTGGGCAGTGCTGGCACAGAACGTAGCCTCGTGCACACAAAGCGAGCACCCTTGCAGTGGGTTCTATCCTCAGCCTCTCCCACTCTGATCTTTAATTTATACACATCTCTATATACAAATCCTACACATACAACTTAGAATTTTTTTATTTTTGTGGTGCTAGGGATTAAGCCCAGGGCCCTGAACATAAGTGTGTACATGACTACCAAGTTACATACCAGCCCAGCTTAAAGAGTTCTCTCTGTCTCTGTCTCTCTTTCTCTGTCTCTGTCTCTCTGTCTCTGTCTCTCTCTGTCTCTGTCTCTCTCTCTCTCTTACATACACACACACACACACACACACACACACACACACACAAGAATTTTCTAAGCCCACAGAGCCACCAGCTAAGGCCAAAGTTTAGACTCTCTCGGGCTCCCTCGCTGAGTTCCTTGAGCTTCTTCTCAGTTCTTTTGGCCACCATCACTTTGAACTCTGTAACTACAGATGAATCTTGCCTTTCTTGAACTTCATGTAGCAAAAGAATCCAATGTAACAGCCAGACGGTGGTGGCACACACCTTTAATCCCAGCACTCGAGAGGCAGAGGCAGGTGGATCTCTGAGTTGAAGACTAGCCGGGTGTACAGAGTGAGTTCCAGGACGGCCAGGACCACACAGAGAAACCCTGTCTCAAAGAACCAAAATAAATAAAAAACATAGATAAGTAAAAAGAATATAATGTCTATACCGTTTTGTGACTGTACACAATTGGTTTATCTATCCTGCTGCTATTGACTGTGCAGGGTAGTTTTGAGTCTCAGCTACTGTGGATCATTTCTGATAAACAGTTTTCTATGTTTTTTATGCATAAGCACTTCTTTTGGGTGCCAGGTGTAAAATTGCCAGTACTCGGTATCTTCTGTCCTTCATGCATGAGCTTCCTGGAAAGATGACCACCTCCTACTGTTGCCACGCCCTCCTTCTCCACCATTTCCCATTCATCTTTTGCTTCTGCCCTTGCCCCGCTTCCTGTTGAAGTGCCTCTCTCTACTCAGGCCATCAGTGGGAACCCCCACTGGGCCCTTTGGAGTCCCAGCACTTGACCTACAGTGACAACAGCATTTGACGCTGACTTTTTTCCTTGCTCTTCTGAACCCCACTTTCTCCTGGTTTCTTCCTGCCTTTCTCCGACCCCCCCAGTCTCCTGTACAGACTCTCCACTCTGCTGGTGCCCCTTGGATGGTGGTGTTCTTGGGGTGGGCAGCACAAGGAATTCCTCATTCGTCATTAGCTGTCTCCAATTAGCGGCCCATACAAGACTGGCTTAGCTTAGCTTAGTGCCGTAGTGTTTAGACAGTGTTTGATACAGATATCTTAAGGTAGGGGACACCCTTTTTTACTACTATTACTTTTTTATATCACTTATTTATATGTATGTGTGCACGCACGTGCACCGTGGCCCTTATGTGTAGGTCAGAGGACAACTTGCTGGAGTCAGTTCTCTCCTTCTACCATATGGGTTCAGAGGATTAACTCAGATCACCAGTTTTATGACAAGTGCCTTTACTTGAGGAGCCATCTTGCTGGCCCAAGACAGGGGACATCTTCCCTTCATTTCTCACTGCAGTCACCCTGAGGCAATGCTCGAGCTACTTCACACACCTAAATTCTTTCCTTCTCTACGCTTTTCTTTTTCCTTTCTTTTCACTTCTTTTCCCTTTCCTCATTCCACACATCTTCACCAAGTGCCTACAAGGCATTGAGCACTGTTCTGTGCACAGGAGCTGGTAGGAGGCATAAAATGAAGAGATTCAGAGAGAGGCAGGTTAACGGTCATCGTTGAAGAACTCCCCAGGGCTGACAGCAGGGCCACTGGAGAGTGCATGATCAAGGGAGACATCTTTAAAAAGGTGCTTTTGGAGGTGAAGCCTGAGGAACAGACAAGGAATAAGGCACCCTGAGGAAGGGGTGCAGACACATAGGAAGCAGGTGCAGTTTATGACAGTCATATGAGCATTGTCTATAACAAGGTGTCATGGGATGCCACTGATCTACCTTGATCAGTGTAATCAGGTTTTTGAGAAGGATGTCAGGAAGACAGGCTATGTAGTGGTTTGAATGAGAATGTCCCACTCTCCAATGGACTCATATATTTGAATGCTTGGTCACCAGTTGGTGGAACTGTTTGGGAAGGATTAGGAGGTGTGGCCTCATTGGGAGGAGGTGTGTCACTGGGGGTGGGCTTTGAGGTTTCAAAAGACCATGCCAGGCTCAGTCTCTCTCTCTCTCTCTCTCTCTCTCTCTCTCTCTCTCTCTCTCTCTCTCCCTCCCTCTCTCTCTCTCTCTCTCTCAAGCTCTCAGCTCCAGCTCCAGTGCCATGGGGGACAGCCAGCTGTCATCCTCTCCACCACTGATGGTCACAAACCCCAAGTAAACACTTTCTAAGTTGCTTTGGCCACTGTGTCCTATCACAGCAATAGAAAAGTAACGAAGGCAGAGCAGGAGGTTCCTAGCTGGTCACAGGCAAACAAGAGGATGCAGGGGCCTCTGAAGGAGTTACCAGGGATGAAGAGCGGAGAAGTTTGGTAACCACGCCCACCCTTGCTCCCCTAGCTGCCAGCGGAAGTTCAGCACAGGTTCTGCCTCTTCCCGTGACCAGCCCTACCTCCACAGCTCACATACCTCTCTCTGGGCTCCAACTTACCTCCTCAACTCTGACCTCCACCTTCAGCTGACCTCTGTCCTTGGACTCAAAGTGTCATCCCCGTCACTGCCCACACTCTCTTCTGTCACTTGTCCCAATCGTGACCTCCAGCCAGCACGTGGCACTGGCTGCCGCTTCTCCCCAGCCTGGCACGACTCCCGGAAAGCTTGCCCTTGGCTTGTCCTCTTTTGTTCCCTCTCCCTAATTTGACGCTGACATTGACAGATAACGACAGGAGAGGCAGCCAAGCCCCAGGGTGGGGACCAGAAGGTGCCATTCACATCCTAGCAAGCAAACCCTCTAGAGCTGGGTTCACGCTTGCCTTGAATGAGAACCACCGCTCCCTGATCCGGAAGTGGACCCTGGCTTTAGCAATCTTGACGTAGAGAAGCCGTTGGTTCATCCAGAAGATCCTGAACATCAGGCCTGTGGCTTCCAGAGTTCGGTGTCTGAGGAAAAGAGGAAACAAACTGATGTCATGGAGGAGCAAGAAGATATAGAGAAGGGGCTGGAGAGATGGCTCAGTGGTTAAGAGCGCTTGTTGCTCTTGCAGAGGACCTGGGTTCATTTCCCGGCACCCACACGGTAACTCACAACCCTCTATAACTCCAGGGGATCCGATGTCCTCCTCTTCTGACCTCTGAGGGAAGCAGTCACGCACAAGTTACACATCTGTACATGTATATAAGCAAAATGCTCATACACGTAAAATGAGGTAAATCTTTTTTAAAAAATGAATTAAAAAAAGAAAAGATAAGAAAGTGTGATGCTTCACCAAGATAAGAGTTCTGCTTAATTTCCCCTTGCGTGGCCCGTGGTTTATGGCCTGGGAGGGGTGGGGAGATGCTCCTTAATCCCAAGGAGAAAGTCCTGGAAGCACTTGCTGCATCAGCGTTGTCTTTGACCCAAATGGAAGCAATCACAATTCAAACTCTTTAGCCTTTGATTTTCCAGCCGTCTCCCCCGACCCTGTGCTCTCCCTTCTTCTTCCTCTTTCTGTTAGGGCTTCAACCCAGGGCCTGGAGCCTATGTGTCAGCAAGTGTTCTTCTGTTGCTGAGCTACACCTCCCCCTCCTGATTTCCAACACATTCCTGAAAAAGAAAACAATACCCACTATGAAAGAGAACTCCAGCAAACTGCAAATGGTTCTGGAAGCTGCCTGAGCTCCTCAGTTCCCAGTGGAGGCAGAATCCCCACCACCACCACCTTTCATATTCACGCAGCCCTTACCACGATTCCCCCCACCCCCAGACACTGAGAGAGCTTTGGACACCAGGAGGCCTCTTTAGAGCCTTCCCTGACCAAAGTATGGCCACTGGTGACATGCTGGATGCTCGCTCTTGTCTGTAGTGATGAGGCCTGGAGAGAAGCACCCAGAAGGGAGGAACCTCCAGATAGGAGAGGTATCCAGGGCCTCAGAGTGTTCATTTATGTATATCTCTTCCTCCACCCCAAGTCTGCCCCATTGAAGGGTCTCATGTCACTGAGGATGACCTTGAATTTCTGGTCCTCCTGTCTCTATCTCAAATGCTGAACATTACAGGTTTGCACCACCATGGTCTGCTATGGAGTGCTGGGGATCAAACTCAGGGCTTTGTGTGTGCTAGTCAAACACTCCTGGCCCTCTGATCTTTTTTTAAAAATAAATTATTTATTTGTATTTTATGTGCATTGGTCTTTTGCCTATATATATGTCTTTGTGAGGTTGTTGAGTCCCCTGGAACTGGAGTTACAGACAGTTGTGAGCGGCCACATGGGTGCGAGGAATTGAACCTGGGTCCTCTGGAAGAGAAGTCAGTGCTCTTAACTGCTGAGCCATCCCTCCAACCCCCAATCTTTTTTTTCTAACACATCTTTATTTAAGTAGAAATTGGGTTCTACCTTTTTGATTAAGACATTACACAATCATCCACTGCGGGAAAACCACAACTGATGACGCGTGACTTCATTCCTTTTTTTGGAAAGTTCACTGGTGGCTGTGGTCCTCCTGGTGGCAGTGGGCAGAACAAAGCCATTCTGATAGAGGGAGGGGACCTCTGCCAAGTTTTCTTAGATGGAAAGGTGCTGGCTTTTTGTCACCCTGGGGAGACAGTGGTAGAGGAGGGCGGAGTGTGGAGGGGGTGTGATATTCTACCCTAAAATATTTTTTCTGAAATATGCCAGTAGCTAAATCTGGCTGTGTTTGTGCAATCGGGTGGAATTTTCCTTAAAGTGACAAAACAGGGCACGTTGTATCTAAGGCACTAGCTGTCAAGGGTACTGGAGGAAGGTGTCCTGTGGAGACCTCTCAGGTGCCAGCGACGAAGAAGAGGAAGGCTAGCCTAGCTCGCCATGTGCTTGCTCTGTGACCTCGGTTGTGTTAGTTACTTTTCTCACCCCTTGACTAAACAACCGAACGGAGGAAGGATTTCTTTCCCTAGTGTTTTTGGTCCACAGAGTGTGAGTGAGTCGGGGAATAGGCTGTTGCAAAGCAGGCTGGGAGCCGAGAACAAGGAAGAGACCCAGGAATCCAGGTAGCATTCAAAGGCCCACCCACTAGGATCTACTTCCTCCGGCTTGGCCTTGCCTCACAACCCTCAAAATAGTACCACCAGCTGGAGCCCAGGAGTTCAGCACAGGAGCCTGAGGGGGTTGGGCGTGGGGTGAGGTGTGGGCATTTCATATTCAAACCATTATAGTGCGCAATTATGTAATCTCTCTAGTTCCTCATGTAAATCATATTACCTCATTCTTAGGACTGCTGAGGGACTAAATGACACCTTTTAGCATTTACCAAGTGTCTAGAAATAGAGCCCAGTGCCCAGGCTTTGCACCCGTGACTCTATCCTTCCCTGTCTCCCTAATAGAGTCCACCAGATATCCACCCAGCTCTTACTAAGTGCCAGGCATGTACATAGTTTGGACATGTTGAAATCATCAACCCTGAGGATGTGAAGTCCTGCTTGTTCCCTCGAGCTTCCCACCCCAACACCTCCAGGGGCCGAGTTTACTTGTATCCAGTTCTGTAATCACACACTAATCCAAGGGTGATTGTCCAAATATTTTGTGGGTATGTTAAGTATAAGTTTTCAGATTTACCAGCCCCATCATTGTGTAAACTGTGTCTTTAAGTATACGCACGTACGCACGCTCCCCCCCCACACACACAGAAAGAGACACATAGACACACATACACACAGACATACACAGAGACACATAGGCACACACACACAAACACACACACAGACACACAGACACACACACATAAGTGAGTATAGTATATTGATGCATATCTGTAAGTCTTGCTACCTAGAAGGCTGAGGCAGGAGGATTGTGAGTGTTAAGGCTAGCCTGGTTTACAGAGTGAGGCCCTGACTTAGAAAATGATGTATATGTGTGTGTGTGTGTGTGTATGTATGTATGTATGTATGTATGTATGTATGTATGTATGTATGAATATGAAGAAGCTAAAGGTCAGGGAAATTGGGGAATTCTACAGGATCTGAACTCTCTCACTGCAGAATCCCACTGCAGGAGGCTGTCTCTGATCCTGACACCAGCTGCAGCTGAAGCGACTCCTATTGAGTCAGGGTCTCATTATGTAGATGAGTGCCTAGTGTCACAGAGACCCTCCTGCCTCTGCCTCCCTCCCAAGTGCCTGGATTAAAGGCATTCACCATTACGCCCAGTTTGCTTTCTAATTTTCAAGGACTCAGGGAAGTGAGATCCCTCAGTCTTGAGGTCTGCTCTGTCTACTGCTGGCGTTTGGAGGAAAGATGGGAGTGGGGTGCAGGGGAGAAAAGAGAGGTGAAGTTTCTATTCATGTAGTTTTGGTTTTACTAACCACAGAGGTTACACACCAAGGTTAGGATTGGGGGGTGGGGGAGGGCGAGTTGCTGAGGCTGGGCAGCCCACAGAGGACAGGGCTCCGAGGACTGTCAATAACATGAGGGTGGCTTTATTTCCCAAAAGGAGGTGGGGTGTTGAGAAGAGAAATGGATGCTTGATAGCCAAAGTAACAATTGACCATGGTAGGCCGCAGGAAAGGATTCTTAGATGGGATCTCATTCGGAAAGTGATTTAGAATGGACTCATAGCCAGTACCCACAAATGGCCCTTAGAATTGTTTCCAAGTGCATCTCTCAGCTTAAGATTTCTTGGCTGTAGGGAAAGGCTGTTTTTATTTTATTTATTTGTTTATTTTGTTTTTTGAGACAGGGTTTCACTGTGTAGCTCTGGCTGTTCTGGAACTTGCTCTGTAGACCAGACTAGCCTTGAACTCACAGAGAGCCTCCTGCCTCTGCCAAATGTTGAGATTAAAGATATGAGCCACCCCCCACCCCCGGCCAAAAGGCTGTTTTTATACAACTGTTCCTGTATGAAATGTCAATGGCAATTGGTAATAATCATGGGTCTCCATCCAACGCTGCAGGCTAGGCACTGTTCTAAGTGCTTTGTACATGCATATCTCCCCTTTGCAACAGCCTGCTGGGGCAGGAGCGGTTATTACCCTTGCCTTACATATGAGGAAACTGAGGAATGTGGAGCTTATCGACAACCAGTCCACAATAGTGCCCATTTACCATCTGCGTCCTGGAGTCCTGAAGAGGATGGAAGACTGTCAGCGCTGCATGGCTCCTGGGGACTGGCGCTCTGCTATAGATTCTGCCTTGATGTCTGACGTGTGGCACTCAGCTCCATTTTCTTAATGGCTGTCAATCAGCTCCCCACTGTTTCCCCTGAGGCTGGACCAGCAGGGGAGTCATCAGCATTTAGGAATAGCATTAAGAACAAAGCCAGATCTGGGCTGTTTGTTTTTCCCCAGTGAGATCACCCAGCCCTCAACACAGCCAGGAATGAGCCCAGATGTCACTCAGTGCTGAATGAATCACTTCCCAGATCACCGGGCTTCCCAGAGCAAACGGAAAAGAGTCCAAGGAATGCCTACTGTTGCTTTAGCTTCCAGGCAGTTTCTGATAGAAACAGAACTTGCGGCTGAGACTATGGCTTGGTGGATGGAAGGACCAGCATGCACAAGGCAGACATCCCAACACTGCTTAAATCAGGTATGGTAGTGAGTGCCTACCACCTAGCACTTGAGAGATGGAGGTGGGGCGATCAGAAGTCACCCCGAATTCCAGGCCAGCCTGAGATACCTGGGACCCTGCTTCAAAACAGAAAAGCAAGAACAAATATGAGCCGCTCAGGTCATTTAAAATTCCCTGGCTGCCATTTTTTTTCAAAAGGTAAAGTTAATGTTAAGTATAATCTCGATATGATAATACAAAATGCTATCACTTCAATATGCAAATAGTTAAAAAAAAACATTTGTTAGTGAGGCACTATAGTGGTTAATCTTCAAAATTTAGAATCATCCTAGAAACAAGTCTCTGGGCTTGCCCGTGAGGGATTATCTAGTTTAGGTTAATTGGTGTAGAAAGACACACCCTAAACGTGGGCAGTACCATTTCGTGGTTGTAAAAGGAGGAGAAAGTCAGCCGAGCTCTCAGATCTCTTCTTCCTGCCTGCAGACGCAGTGAATCACATGCCTCCTGCGCCTGCTGCCATGTCTCCCCCACCATGATGGATGGCACCCTCGAGCTGGAAGCTGGAATGGACCCTCCCTTAAGTTGCTCGTTAGACACTTTAATGCAGAGATACGACAGTAGGTGACATAGCATCTTATGTTTTTTCCTACTGAGTCCTTGAAATCCAGAATACATTTTCCTCTGATCCGGAAGCTGAGTTTGAACTAGTCACACTTGGCAAGTTAACGATGAACTTTAGATGGCTAGCGCCTGCCTCCTGGACCGTGTGGTCATAGGTGTAATTCTTTCAGTGACTCATTACTCAAATAAGAAGACTCCTGAGGTCCCAGGGTCTGTGCTATCGTTAGAAATAAGCATGGGGTAAACTGGCACACACCTTTAATCCCAGCACTCGGGAGGCAGAGGCAGGTGGATCTCTGAATTCAAGGCCAGCCTGGTCTACATAGAGAGATCCAGGACAGCCAGGACTACACAGAGAAACCCTGTCTCAAAAAAATAATAAAAGGGTTGAAAAGAAAGAGACCACCATTCCAACTGACGTGTACAGACAAGGCAAACTTCAGTGTGCTCACTCTTCTGAGATGGGGAGTGATTCGGGTTTTATTGTAATTCACATGGCAGTTCTGTCTTTTTCCCCATTGGCTGGGAGTCAACCTCATAATATTATTTGATTGGCTAATCTGAAGAGAACTGGCACTTAAGCAGGAAGGGGAAAAGGGTCACTGCTCCAGGCTATCAAATTCCTAGACTAGCGCTGTGAGCTTTTGTGTAAACAAAGGTTTTACTGGGTGTGGAGGATTCAAACATGAAAGATTTTAATCCCTAATCCTAAACACAAGTTTTACAGTATTTGATAAAAAACGACTCATTTGATATTTATTACACCATGGGGTCTGCACTTAAGGAAGGAGAACACAATAGGACCTATAAACAAGATCACTCCAGGTGGGATAAACCCAAAATAAACCAGGCGACAGAGTGACTTGAGGGCACTTGAGAAGGGGGTCAGTGTGAGAAGACATCTGTGCCAGGCCGTGAGGGACTAAAGGAACTAACTCTGGGAAGAAAGAGGTCTAGCCTTAAAAACAGGCCGCAGATGATGCAGGCTGGAGGCTTTGGCCCTTTGAGCTAAGGAGATGGGGCCACGGGAACTCTCAGGGTTTGGGAGTTTGTCCCAAATGTGAAGGAGGAGGGGATGCCTTTTTAAGCAGGGCAGGTTGTGATAGAATCTTAGGGCCCTTGTTTGGTTTTGCTGTGCTGGGACTCAACCCAAGACCTTGAACATGTTAGACAAGGCCTCTGCAGCTGAACTACATTTCAGCCCTACTTTCAGTTTTTAAAAATGTCTAGAAACAAGGAAAATTGATCCAGTGGGGCTCCTTCGTTTTTTCATATCCCCACTCTACTACAAACATCGAAATGACTTTCGTATTAAAATCAGAAAGCTTAACAAAACTAGATTGAACTGAGCTATGTGTGTGAGTTTGATAGAAAAGTGATTAATAGGACCAAGTGCCAAGGCCTCATGGGTTCTGTTGCTGACCAGACTCAAGAGGCTTTTCCAGAACACAGTTGTGGCTTGGCCAGGTGTTTTCATGACTGTCTGGGGCACAGGACTTGAGCCCACTTGAAAGGGGGGTTTGGGACAGAGGTCCTTTTCCCAATGCAGGACCCCCGAAAAGGATCTCTTATGTCCAGTGAAGCAGCCCAGAATATTCTCCTTTACCAGCTTATGGAGGAACAAGTGCTCTCTTTCTCTTGTGAGAAAAATGAATCTCTAAGCAAGTAGAACTGCAGTTCTGTACGGTGGGGTGCCTTTACCACCACAGGAAGGACAAGGATAACATGCTTTGGGGGAAAAGGAAGGACCACTTGTGAGTGAGTGTGAGAATGTGAGTGTGAAAATGTGTGTGTGAGGATGTGTGTAAGCGAGGGTGTGGTGTGTGTGTGACGATGTGTGTGAGTGTGAAAATGTGTGAGGTGTATGTGTAAGTGAGGGTGTGTGTGTGAGTGTGTGTGTATATATGTGTGTGTATGTGTGACATGAAGACAGAAGGAAGATTGTTTAGAGCTGAGGAGGGGGACCAGTGAGGGACACAGAAGGGACAATGAGAAGGTAGTGGAGGGCAGATCTGAGCAAGGTACAAAGAGAGATATGTATGCATGGGAATGTTATAATGGAACTCATTATTTTGTACACTAACTAAAAAAAATTTTATGTATGTATGTATGTAAGTATGTATGTATGTATGTATGTATTTATTTTTGGTTTTTCAAGACAGGGTTTCTCTGTGTAGCTTTGCACCTTTCCTGGAACTCACTCTGTAGCCCAGGCTGGCCTCGAACTCACAGAGATCTTCCTGTCTCTGCCTCCCAAGTGCTGGGATTAAAGGCATGTGCCACCACCGCCCAGCTAAAAACAAATTTTAAACAAGAGAAACATGGCCAGGCCAGTCAAGTTCATTGGGAGGCTCTTGGCATGCTACTGGTGGTCTGTTTTCTCAGTTTGAAGTGCTGACGGCAATCTTTCCTCTAAAGGCCAAATCTGGTAGGTCTAACTGGCATCCTAAATAGCCAGTTCTGTAAATGAGGTCCAGAAATGACCAGCAAGTTCTTTCCCCCTACATCTCACACACTCAGCTTCATCTCCTGGATCAACGTCAATAGAGACAGAAAGATCCCTGGGACTCGCTGGCTCCTAGCCTAGCCTAAAAAAAAATTCAAACTCCAGGTTCAGGGAGAGACCTTGACTCAAAGGACTAGGAGAGTGAAGAAGAGAACCCAATACCTGATTCTGACCTTTGTGTGGCTGCACAGGTGAATGCATCTGCATAAATAAATAAAAAATAAATAAATACATGCATTAATGAATAAACACATACATACATACATACATACATACATACATACATACATACATACATAATTAAGAACGGCTGGGACTTGAAGAGGAGAGGGAGCCGGGTTGCAAAACTAGTTCCAGTCAGGTAAAGACACAGCCTCTCCTCACCTCCTTCTACACCATTAAAATCTGAACTGGTGCCAAGCGGTGGTGGTGCACGCCTTTAATCCCAGCTCTCAGGAGGCAGAGCCAGGTGGATCTCTGTGAGTTTGAGGCCAGCCTGGTCTATGGAGAGAGATCCAGGACAGGCATCAAAACTACACAGAGAAACCCTGACTCAAAAAACCAAAAAAATAAAAATAAATAAAAACTCTGAACTGGTTTTCCAGGCCCACCTCTCCCACCCTCATCCCTAGGCACCCTTCTGTTATTTGGCTTGTGCCCGCTACGTTGATTGACTCTTATGCCTAACACACCAAAAGTCACTGTTTCAGTGATTTAACCAGAGAGTAAGTAGAAACAGCAGGATATGACACTACGTTCCTATAATCCCAGAGCCAGGAGAGGGGAGGCAGGAGGATCAGGAGTTCAGAATTGTCCTTGGCCACACAGTGTACCCAGTCTGAGGACACACTGGGCTCCATGGGACTCTGTCTCGAAAGGGGTGGGAGTGCTGGTGGTGTGGCTCAGTACGTGAAGATGCTTGCTGCCTGTTTCATGACCTGAGTCCAATCCCTGGTACCCCGGTGATGGAAGGGGAGAACTGACTGCCACAAGCTGTCCTCTGGCCTTCCCAAAGAGCTGTGGCACAGGCACACATGCACATACACACAAATAAATAAATACGTGTAATTTAAAATAAAAAAAATTATTAAGAGTGATTCCAACTGAGTTCCTGGTGTGATTTATCCAGGGTCCTGCAGGCTAGTTGCTGGCCATCTCTCCTGTCATTCGTATAGCTGAAGTGGTATTAGAGCCAGGAGGAAGGGCAGAAGAAAGAGAAGACAGAGTGTTGCCTTTAGTTAAGATATAAAATGGGCTGGGTGGAGGAGGCACATACCTTTAACCCCAGCATTCAGGAGGCAGGTGGATCTCTGAGTTCAATCATCCGTATAGACTAACTTTTTTTTTTTAAGATGGAAGATAAGTTTGTAATTATATTTATGTACAGAAAACTTAGCGGTGTACATCTAACCCAATTTAGTGGTGAGTTTTTTGGCCTTTGCCTTTTCCAGCTTGGCAATTCGAGCCACAGATTTAGGACTCAGGACATTGCCTCCCAGTGGCGGTGGATCTCATCATATCTGTCGTTGTAATTGGTCCTAATAGCTTCCACCAGCTTAGCCAGAGCACCCTTGTCCTCCGAGTTAATCTGTGTGAAGGCAACAGTGGTGCATGTCTTCCTGTGGACCAGCCGCCCCAGCCTGGCCTTTCCCTTGATGATGCAGTAGGGGACCCCCATCTTTCGACACAGGGCAGGCAGGAAGACCACCAGCTCAATGGGGTCTACATCGTGAGCAATCACCACCAGCTGAGTCTTCTTGTTCTCCACCAAGGTGGTGACTGTATTGACCCCCACTCGAAGGACAGGTGGTCTCTTAGTTGGGACGTCCCCTTTGCGAGCAACTTTCTTCTGAGCATGGGCCAACAGCCTTTGCTTCTTCTCCTGCTTTGTCTCTGGCCTGTACTTGTGCATAAGCTTAAGCAGGTGGTAGCTGTTTGCAGGTCCAGGACCTGGGGAAACTTGTTTATGGCAGGAGGTACTTTGAACCACTTATAGAGGATGGCCCTTTGATGCTGCTGCCTAATGTGGTGGGGCCATTTGATGAAGCGTGTGAGATCTCTTTTGGGCTGGATGTCCTGCCTAATGCCGCAGTTCTTAGGCCCTTTCTCAAACAAAGGATTCACCACCTTTTTGGCCTTCTGTTTCTTTACGATGGCGATGGTGGGGGCCACCTTCTTCCTCTTGGCCTTCAATCCCTTGGGCGTCTTGCTCGGCTGGAGGAGAGAGAAAGAAAAGGGAATTGTGGGTAATGTGTAAGGGCCGCGGAGATCTAGACTAGTCTTTTCTGTCAAGAGAAACACATTTTTGTCTCCAAGCCCTTGGTCAACCTCACTGGTGCTGGACATCATGGAAAAGATTCTGGAGCAAAGGAGATAGCTTGATAGGCAAATTGCTTCCCTGGAAAACATGGGGTCCTGAGCTGGGCCCCCAGCATCCACCTAAAAAGCTGGGTGTGGTGCTGCATACTTGTAATCTCAGTATGGGCAGACAAAAACAGGTGAATTTGGATCTTGGGGCTCACTGGCCAGCCAGTATAGGCTAATTGTTGAGTTTGGGGCCAGTGAGTGACCCAGTCTCAAAAAACAAGGTGGAGCCCCGTGATGGTGGTAGCACACACCTTTAATCCCAGCACTCTGGAAGCAGAGGCAGGCAGATCTCTGTGAGTTCGAGGCCAGCTGGTCTACAGAGTGAGTTCCAGGACAGCCAGGGCTACAAAGAAAACCCTGTCTCAAAAACCAACATATATATATATATATACATATATACATATACATACACACATATACATATATATACATACATACACACACACACATATATATGTATGTATGTGTGTGTGTGTGTGTGTTTGAAAGTTGCCCCCATCTCATCTATGGCCATCGATCGCCAAGCCCTAGGCATGTGGCCCCATAAGCTGCAAACAAAACTGGGGAAGCTGCTGTCTGCCTAGGCAACCATCCAAGGCTCAATTTTCTGTTACCAGAGAAAGAGGGTGAAGATAAAGGGGCATGGGGAGGGCAGAGACAGAAATGGAGTGTTTGCCACACTTTCATATGTCATTTATTAGAGACACTTTGATCTCATCTTGCTCATTTATAAAAAAGAGGCATAATAATGTTCACTTTATGGGGTGGTTGTGAGTATTGACTAAGATAATGTCTGTACATCATGCCTGGCATTTAGAAAGACTGATAATAAATGTTAGTGTCCTTTTGCTATACTGCCACATGGTAGGTGTCTAGACAGTTCCTCATGATACGCTTGACCTATTTTTTTCTTTCTGAGGTACATTTATTATTGAATTATAGTAGATCCTCTATATCTGCAGGCTCACATCCCGGGATCCAACCAACCGCAGATTGAACGGGCACATCGACACTATTGCCTAATAATAATAAGTATTTACATAGCATTTACATTGTGTTGGGTATTACAAGTAATCTAGAGATGATTTAAGGCACTCTAGAGGATATGTGTGGGTTATATAGAAATGCCATGGCATTTTATATAAAGGATTGGAGCATCTACAGGTTTTTGGCATCTGTGATCACAAAGCTGTGTGTGAAATTAGAAAATCACACACATTCATTTTTCTCTTTCCTCTGCCGCTATGAGTTCTTTCCTGGCAGAGGTTGTAACTCACACAACCTTGCTCTCTCGGCATGCCCCTTACCTGGTATTCCACCTGCAGTTGCTGAGTGAACACATGGGTGGAGAAGAGGCGAGCCTTTCTTGTTCATTAGACTCTGAACTTCTTTGTATAGATGGGTGGGTTGTATCGATGACCTTGAGGCAGATAAATCAATCTGAATTCTTGGGTTGAGGTCCCCAAAGATGGCACAGTGGAGGACATAGACATTCTCAACCCTGGGCTTTGCAGCCAGGAAAGAGTAGGATCTGAGGCCAGAGACTCTGCCCAGAACACATGTCACAATGTCGGGTTCACCACCACTGTGGTCCTCTGCTCTTTCCCTGACTTTGCTTCAGTGAGGACCACTCCTCTGTGCACCGTTCTAGACAAAGCGTAGTTTAAAGAGACTGACAGCCGGCAGAGGCAGAAGGAAGCAATCTCAAAAATCAACAGTGTTTGGATTCTGGACACTGTCCTCCTGTACATTCTGGTCATTTGGTTTGGATGTGGAGATGAAAATCCTGCATTCTGCCTTGCGAAACTGGGTTACATTTTGTTGGTGACAGTCCAGCTGGCCTGAGAGGTATGTTGCCATGGCAAACAGTAAGGTCACTTTGTGGTTGCTTGCTTGACCCAAGCTTGTTATGTCTAGACTTCCATGCTGGGGGATGACCGCACCCTGGAAGAGAGTCTCCGACTCCCCAGGCTGCTGGATTGTCCCGTTTTCTCCAGCATCCTGGACCTGGACAGGGTTTCCAACTCCTTTCATTTCCTATTCATGCCTGGCATTTCCTCCCTCTCCGTGCTCCTGGGGCTTCATGGCTCTCAACAGATGCTGTCCCCCTCCCCCATCCAAGAGGGGCCCTGGCCTCTGTGACAGTAAATCCATTGCACCACTTAGGTTTAATTAGAGCACAATGAAGGATGATTAGTTTACACATCAAAGCACTGAACCAGCCCAACAAATTGGCCCCATCCCAAAGCTCCCCCCCCAACCCCCTAGGAGCTGGCCTTGAACTCATAGACTCTGCCTGCTGGGGCTGGGCAGCCAGCACTGAAGGCACTCTGCCGCTCAGAAGTGGAGCCCAGCGGCTTTCAGCGCTAACTGGGCCCCCGTGCCCACTGTGGCTTTTCAGTTCAAGCCTGCCCCGAGCCATGGATTGACCTTTGCCTGTAGTCAGCTCTCCGCTACTTATAGACTTGATTCTACACTCTGCCCGTCACCCAGGTCCTTTCTTTTCTTTTCTTTTCTTTTTTGACAACCCCTCCTACCTTCCAAGTGAGAGCTTTCCTGTTTCAGGACACCTATCAGGGAGTGAGAAAGGCAAATCAAATGAGTGGTGGCAGGTCACGTGGCTACCAGCAGATGACTTCTTTGTTGTTTGATGAGGAAGAAGATAGGAATTATAGGTTGTGCCAGGTGTTGTATACTCGTTATCCTAGCACTTGGAAGGTGGAGGCAGGAGGGTTGTAAATTTGAGCCCAACCTGGGGCTACACATTGAGATACTCTCAAACCAAAACCCAAACCAAAGAAAAACAAACCCCATCCCTGCAAAAAAACACCAAGAAAGAAATTACAGGATGCAGTGAGGTAGATGAACTACTGCTGGGTTTCCCTTACAGTATGCTTCTCGGTCCTGTGGCTGACCAAGAGGCAGCTGAACTCTCCCCTAGACTGTCTTTATGATTTCTTACATCAGAGCCCTTATTGTCAGGATGCGTGGGCACGTGTGTGCATGGGCATGTGCAAATGTGTGTGTAAGAGAGTGCGTGCGCGCGCGTGTGCATGCGCGTGTATGTGCATAGAGGCCAGATGTATATCTTAGGTGTTGTTCTTCATAAGCCATCCACCTTGTTTTTTGTTTGTTTGTTTGTTTGTTTGTTTTTCTACTCTACAGACCAGGCTAGCCTTAAACTCACAGAGATCTGCCTGCCTCTGTCTCCCAAGTGCTGGGATTAAAGGTATGCACCACCACCATCATCACGGGGCTCCACCTTATTTTTTGAGACTGGGTCACTCACTGGCCCCAAACTCAACAATTAGCCTATACTATCTGGCCAGTGAGCCCCAAGATCCAAATTCACCTGTTTTTGTCTGCCCATACTGAGATTACAAGCATGCAGCACCACACCCAGCTTTTTAGGTGGATGCTGGGGGCCCAGCTCAGGACCCCATGTTTTCCAGGGAAGCAATTTGCCTATCAAGCTATCTCCCTTGCTCCAGAATCTTTTCCATGATGTCCAGCACCAGTGAGGTTGACCAAGGGCTTGGAGACAAAAATGTGTTTCTCTTGACAGAAAAGACTAGTCTAACTGATGATTAACTGAAAACCAATCCAAAAAGTTCATTCAATGAACCAAACTGATATCCTGTCTTGATCCGCATACATGCCCACCACAACAAATGGTGTGCCTTTCTCCAAGTCAAGGGCAGGGATGTGGATCAGGTCTCCCTCATGGTCCATGGCCCTCAGGAATTGGTGATCTTTTCTGTCAGAAACAAGAGGACCGTGGCTGCAGTAGGAATTCATGTAACACCAAGGCTTGGGTCTCTTTCCTGAATGACTGATGGATGTGAAGTACCTGGTGAAACCTAGTTCCTTGGCTGTGGGCCTTGAGGGTGGATGGGAGTCAGCTTTACCACTGGACAGATAAAGGACTGCTGCACAGGGTGGTGGGTGGGGGGTACACTGGGCTCAGACTGTGGGCTGCAAGGAAGCCCTTCCAGAGGAAGGTGACACCGCATTGTTAGCACAAAACCTGGAGCCTATTGATCTGGCTGATTAGAAAGCCTTCCAAGGCGCTGGGATAATTAGCACAATTTACAGAGTAGCAGTTATCAGCTTCATTGCCTAATTAACAATGTAAATATCTTTCTAAATGACATTTTATAATCACCATCAGATCCTCTAGCACTGGCCCTGCTCGCTGCTGATTCTTTCCCAGATGTAGTTGGTTTTCTCCCCCTGCCTCACACGGCATTTCTGCATCACGTGCGATAAGGCGATTGGATACGCCCTGCATCTCCTCATTTGTATCTTACTGGGGGTCTAGTCGGCCTTCATCTCTCCAGCCCCAAATATGCAGTCTGCCAATTGAATTGCCAATTAAAAGTACTTAATTAGACGTGAAAGGGGAGTTCTGTCGTGTTCTGGATTCTGAACTGTTTTTTATTTATGCGCTTATCAGGATAAGTCATCTTAAATTAGCGTCACATTTTTCCCTCTGAAGAGCATGTGAGAAACGAGGCTATTAAGAGAAGGGGCTTACCACGGTATTTGTGTGCACTAGTCATGGGTGCAAAGGCTCATCCCAAACGCATATGTTGCTTTGGCAAGCCGGGTTCTTCTTTATGTTTACTTTATTTCCTTATCATTTTTTATGGCATTCATGTTGGCCAGAGACTACAGGACCTGCCTAGTGAAGCATATGTGCAGAGAACTGGGGGAAAATTACTTTAAATTCACTTATTATTCAGACTATCAGGGACATATTAAAGATTTATTGTCTTCTGTCTAAGTTCCAGATGCATGCAGAGGACTGGGAGTGTTGCTTGGTGACAGAGGGCTGGCAGGCCTAAGGCTCTGGGTTCCAATCTCAGTATTGGGGAAAACAAACAAGCCAATAAAAAAACCCAGATGGAGTCCACATCAGTCTCTCTTGAGAAGAGTGCTCCAAAAGTTCCCTACCATTCATTCCATTGGTGATGGCTTCAGCTTTTGGATTATTCTTTCTCGGTCTTTTTGTTCCGACGGAGTGCAGGATGATCACTGCAGTTGCACACCTACAAAGCCAGTATAAAAAACGAATGCATTTCATGTAAACCAGTTGTATTGTATTGGTGGAGATGGAAGGGAGACAAAGATGAATTTTTGAAGAATTTGCTGTGGGTTTTAATTAGCCATCCTGCCCCGGCTCCCCATTATCATTGATTTGTGTGATAAGTGACAATTATACGTGTCATAAGTATACTCCTTTTTGCTGAAGACAAGAGATCTTATGTGTGATGCAAATAAGGGTTCTCAGAATGCTAATTTTGTAATGAGCCAATGCATTTTTCAAGGAGTTTATAGTCTAGAGGGGGAATAAAACATGTGCATAAATAATTAGAATGCAAAGTAGGAAACTGGTGTGTCCTGAGACAGTACAGAGAGAATTATAGCAAAAAAAAAAAAAAAAAAAAAAAAAAAAGGAGTGGGTAAATAAATTACAGCTGAGAGATTCAGGACAGCCTGCTTGAAGGTTGGGGGAAATTGTCGTAAAAGTGTACAGAGACCACTGGTGTGGTTTACAGATGAGAGAACATGGGAAGAAGGCACGGAGGTGGGCCGGAAAGAAATTTAAATGGGGTAACAAGATGTTTGCTGGGGTGTTAGGTGAGTGGGCTGTGAGGGTGGGGCAGGGCTCCATCTTGGTCTTTGCTGAGCCTCGAGGTGAGGCTAAAACATTGCAGCACTTTCTGTAGGCTAAGGATTGATGACTTGATAGAAAGGGCCAGATCGTAAGCAAACGGCTTTGCAGGCTGCATCGTCTCTTTGTCACAGCAACTCATCTCTGCCATGGTAGCACAAAGGCTCTAGACCATACGGAAGTGAACGGGCATGGTTGTGTCCCCATGAAACTTCCTGACCACTGAGATGGGAATTTCACGTGGTTTTCACACGTCACAAAGATCTCCTGATGTTTCTATTGTCTTTTGCTAGGGAAATAGGCAGTGGGCACAGACTGCCAGGGGCCTGCCTGGGAGTGAACCCAGTGGGCTGCCTGGGAGTGAACCCAGTGGGCTGCCTAGGAGTGAACCCAGTGGGCTGCCTGGGAGTGAACCCAGGGGCCTGACTGGAAGTGAACCCAGGGGGCTGACTGGGAGTGAACCCAGGGGGCTGCCTGGGAGTGAACCCA
>CABHPH010155119.1:0-48286 GCA_902168325.1 Peromyscus nudipes | reverse complement strand
CTGTGTTAACATGTGTGCCACAGCATGATGGAAGTCAGACGACAGCTTGTAGGAGGTAGTTTTCTCCTTCTGTGTGGAACTAGCAACCTACATACCTCCTCAGTAAATGGTTAAAAAGCTTGGCAGCAAGCACCTTTACGTGCTCAATCATCTTTCTAACTGGGCATTCATCAGTTTAACTTGTGTGTTCTGTACAGTCAATCCATTATAAGGTTCATGCTAATACTACATTTATTGAAGGATTATGTTGTTCTTGACTGAATTCTACATGTACATATCTCAAAATATGGGGAAGAAATACATTGGAATACTTTTATAAACATCTTGTTTAAATATTACTTGCTGCCATGGATAAATGGTAAAGACAAGCAAATTTGTTGTTGCCAGGTTTCTGTATATATTATAAAACAAAACAAAACAAAACTTTTGAGTGTGCAAGGCCAAAGTATGAAGTACAAAGAATGACTCAAAGTATTAATTGGTAGTCACATATTAGAAAAGAGCACCACGATGCTCACATGGACAGACTGACTTACTGGGAATGATAATAGACTATGATACATTGTTTTCTTCCAGTTTTCTCTTTAATAATGAACACTTCACATCTCTCAGTTCTTTCACATATTCTCTCAAACAATGTATTACTTTGTCACGTGCAGTTCGGTGGGATGGTTGATTTTATTCCATCATTAACTTCATTAAGGGAGAGAAAGCCTGAAAACTGAAGGCCTGAATGCTGTGCATCTCTGATTACAGCCTCCTCTTCCCACTCAGGTCAAAAGGAAGTAGATTACATTATAATGGAGAAAGTATTGAAGACAGAGTCATGACTGTTCATAGTTGTAAAATTTCTAGAAATTTTTCTATACAGAATTAATTTGAAATTTTTTATTTTATAACTGTACTTTTATTATAAGCATGTCATTATAACCACCACAATATGAACATAGACAAGCTAGAATTCATACATAGTTTACAAAGATACACATATATACTTCTTTTTGTCTTAGGTGATAGATACAAATATATAGCGCATATATATATATATATATATAACTTACAGAGAGAAATCATGTCTGATTATTTCTGAAATCATTATTCATTTATGAAATCAGTTTGAAGGAGATCAATTTAAGAGTCTTTCAAAGCAAATATTTTAATTATTAGCATATTATTATGGATAAGTATAAGATAAATACATTTTACTTCATGTGAATTTTAATAGTAAAATATTTTGGGGGGAAATAATTTTCTTAATTACTGTTATAATCCAGTGGACAGTAGATTTTTGAGGTTGCATTTAATAATTAAAGATATTCTCGGTTTTGACATTATTATTTTTTGTGACTTTTTTTACTTTAGGATATTCTAAAATGCAAAGCTCCATGTTATCAATGGAAAGAAGTCACTGTGAATGTTAAAAATCCCTTTTCAATGGGTGGCGATTTTCGGTAAGTTGCTGTTTTAATGTAAATTTCTTGTAGTTCACCATCTATATTCAGCATGATTCTTCTGAGGAGAAATTGCATGTGTTTATATTCTTTGTATTCCTGTGAACTGTGACATCAGTGCCTGCACAAGACACAGCCAGACAAAATCCTGGCACAGAGATGAAGTAGACTTGGACACAAAGCCCCATCTCTAACCAAGATACTATTTGTAGTTGATATCTGCTGAGAAAAGGAAAATTAGTTTCCTTCTAAAACAGATCAAATGTAGAGATTAGACGCATGTAATATATGTATTTGGACAGAAAGTGTCAATAAAATATAAAATGCTTTGTGTTTTACATTTGATAAGTTGTTAATATTTGGCAATTTGAAACATTTTGAATCACTCTGTCTTCAGGCTTTTAAAAATTTATTATCAGAAATGGATGAGATCTACATGAGCAAACTGGACATGAGTGGGGGTAATGAAGGGCAAGGGTCGAGGGAAAGAGAGCTTAGGGGAGCAGGAGATCCCAGCTGGATCAAGAATAGAGAGGGAGAACAAGGAATAAGAGACCAGGATAAATGAAGACCCCATGGAATAGGAAGAAGGAAAGTGCTAGAGAGGTCCTCAGAAATCCACAAAGATACCTCCACAATAGACTACTGGCAATGGTCAAGAGAAAACCCGAACTGACCTACTCTGGTGATGGCCAAACACCCTAACTGTCGTGCTAGAAGTCTCATCCAATGACTGAGGGAACCGGATGCAGAGATCCATGGCCAGGCCCCAGGTGGAGCTCCAGGAGTCCAATTGGTGAGAAAGAGGAGGGATTGTATGAGCGAGAATTGTTGAGACCAAGATTGGAAAAAGCACAGGGACAAATAGCCAAACTAGTGGAAACACATGAACTATGAACCAATAGCTGAGGAGCCCCTAACTGGATCAGGCCCTCTGGATAAGTGAGACAGTTGATTAGCTTGAACTGTTTGGACGGCCCCCAGGCAATGGGACCGGGACCTGTCCTTAGTGCATAAGCTGACTGTTTGGAATCTGGGGCCTATGCAGGGACACTTTGCTCAGCCTGGAGGAGGGAACTGGAACTGCCTGGACTGAATCTACCAGGCTGAGCTGAATCACCAGGGGAGTCCTTGCCCTGGAGGAGATGGGAATGGGGGGTGGGGGGGGGGGGGGGGGGGGGGCGGAAGGAGGGAGGACAGGGGAATCCGTGGCTGATATGTAAAATTAAATCAAATTATCAAATTTAAAAAAATTTATTATCGATAATGATTGATTAAACAAAATTTATTTTACTGAAATAGTTATTTGTGAATTTATCATTTCCATATCTACATAGATTCAAGTTTGCTATTGAGCTCTTCAGCAAATTTCTCATATCTGTTTTCATCTCCAACTGCAGAATATCTTCCTGGTTCTTTTTTATAATCTTTTTTGATGTTCTATATTCAATGCTACATTAGCCTCATACTTTCTTTAACTTCTTTAGTACATTTCTGTAGTTCTTTGAAGGCATGTGTAATAATTAGTTTGAATTTGTTTCCTGGTAAATATGATATCTGGGTCACAGACATTTTCAGTCATCTGTTTCGTTTCTTGTTTCTTTACATTTTTCATATTTTTCTCTTTTTTATTTACTGTCTTTAAAAATTTTCCTACAACATATTTTGATTATATACTTTCCTCTCCCCTAACTTCTCCTAAATCCTTCTTACCCTCCCAACTTCATGCCCCCCCCGAGAAAAAAACAAAAATGCATATCAAATAATTAAAAAATATAAAACCAAAACAAAAAAATACAGAAAGTGAACAAAAATCACAGAGTTGTGTTGGCCAACTATTTGTGAGCATGAGACCTATACTGGAGTGTGGTCTGTATATCTAGTGTCACTCCAAGGGAGGAAACTGATTCTCCTTTTTTCAGCAGATATCAGCTACAAATAGTATCTTGGTTAGAGATGGGGCTTTGTGTTCAGTTCTGCTTCATCTCTGTGCCTGAATTTTGTCTGGCTGGGACTTTTGCAGCCATTGATGTCACAGTCTCTGTGTGTTTACATATGTATCCTTCCTGTTGAATTTGGAAGACATTGTTTCTTTAGAGTCATCTGCACCTCTGGCTCTTGCAATTTTTCTTCCTCCTCTACACTCCCTGCAACTTTTTCAACACATCCCACTTAGGGATGAGTGCTCCAGAGTCTCTCACTCTACACATCACCTAGTTGTGGGCCTCTGTGTTAATGTCCCATCTATTGCAACAAGCAACTTCTCTGGTAAAAGGTGAACAATACCCTGATCTATGGGTATAGTAATACATCATTAGGAGTAATTTTATTACTATTACTGCAGACTAATAGTAGTAGGTTTTTTCCTAGGTCCATGACCTATCTAGTCTCAGGTTCTTGGCTATGTTAACAGTATCAGGTATGGCTTCCATCTTATGGAATGGGCCTTAAATTCAACTAGATAGCGTTTAGTTACTCCTCTAATATGTTACTACTGTAATGGAGTTTGTAGCTGGGTGATAGGGATTTTTTTTCCCTTGAGTAGAATGCATAGTACCTTCCAGCTCCATGAACACCCAAGTCAGTAGGGGTGAAGCTTCTAGTTGGCATAAGGTTGATTTCCTCAATGTCATAAGTAATTTGTATCTTTAGAAAAATAGCCTTCTGTCAGGTGGTGGAGGGTAACCAATAACATTGGCAAAAGTCTATAATGTTTGGCAGACTGATCGATGACACTTTTAGCCAATGACTCAACAAAATGTTTGTTTCATAGTTTCTATGAAGGATTTTGGACATATTTGAAAATGTGTTATACTCATTTTGAATACTAGTTCTATCTCCCCCAGGCTTGTTTATTTGTATTTAATTTTAATTTTATTTTCTATATAAATATTTCACATGTTTCTGTTTGAGGTCTTTCCCTTTTCCCTAATATATCCTTTGAGTTGCAGAATGAGTGAGCACATATGCATACTCTGTGAATATAGGTTATAGATGATGAGAAAACATGAAAAGGAACTGTGGTTTGTTGTTATCTGAATTTTTTACATTACAATTTGAAATAATTCTTTCTATATTTATTTTAGTGTTATTCTTGTGGAATCCACAACGCTTATATACTTGCCATCACAAGTAACTTCGTCTTCCAAAGCTACTGTGATCCCAGAGTAAGCAGCTTTGATTTTATACTAATTCTGAGGAAGTGGGAGAGTTCCTAGGCCAGATGGCCAACCTATTCTTCTGGCTGACATGGCCTGCATTTCTATAGGGGATCTTATGTTAGTTTTTAAGGATGACACACAAGTATGCTTTAAAACATTTGATCCAGTAATTCTGTATTTTTATATTTTTCAGTTTCTTGCTTGAATAAGAGACTCTTTGACATCATAGATTTTGCTTAAATGGCTGTAATATATTCTTTTCATATTAACAGTGAAAACTTATACTGTGGTATTTTAAATCATATTCCTTTTCAGTGTTGTAGTATCTGAACATAAAAACAACATCATAAAAAATTTTATGAATGAAAAAATTTAGTTTACTTACATGATTTGAAATACAACATAGGAATACTGTATCACAAAATTGGCATGCTTCATTGTTTTCTTGTCCTTTTGGTTGGGAGTCTTAGCCTTTAATGGCTGAGCCATCTCTCCAGCCCTTGTGTATCATTTAACATGCATAATTTGATCAAAGGTTGTGAAATTCTTATAGCTCTTATCTGCAAAGTTACCAGTAAGGACACAATATTTTCTAATGTAGCCTTCCTAAATATAAAAAAAAAGAAATGAGCAAGTATAAAATAATTAATGAAATTCTTTTTTTCTGCAAAGGGTATTTTGAAAGTACCCACCAAAATAATGATCCACTCACCAAGAAGCACAACCAAAGTAAATGTGTCTACCATATTTCTAAAAGTTTTGGATTATTCTGTTTCATGTATTGAAACATGAATATTTTTTGTTTAATATATTTCCTTAGTTCTTTTTCTAAGTCTTCCCTGTTGAAAAAAGTGAAAAGAGTATTTTTAAAAAAAATTTTTGAGGCACGTTTCTCCGTGTAGCTTTGAAACCTTTCCTGGAACTTACTCTGTAGCCCAGGCTGACCTTGAACTCACAGAGATCCACCTGCCTCTGCCTCCTGAGTGCTGGGATTAAAGGCGTGCACCACCACCACTACCACCACCACCACCACCACCCAGTGAAAAGAGTATTTTTTTAAACAAATTTCCAGACACAAAGAAAATGTTACAAAATGAATTTAAAATCATGAGCAGAATGAAAGTATGATGTAGTAGGCCTAAAATTTATGAAAGTTAATATAGCCTAAAATATAAGTATGTTGACTCATGTAAATATGTTGTCTCAGTAATATCCTAGAGTATAAATTTAATCATTAGACTATCAAGAAGAACAATATATATTTTTAAAAAATTTATTGAAATTTAAATTCCTCCACTCTAGTCATGGTACAATATTGCACTTCTACAATGAGAAAGTTACGTGAGAATATGAAACTCAGAATATTTTGCATGGAAAAGTCTATATTATTTTTAAGTGATGTCTATAAGAATCAGTGGGGATTTTTTTTCAAGGTTTTAATCACATAAAATGTAAAAACTAAATTTCTCAGCAAGGGAACTGTGGCTTACATAATCTGGTATTGTTTATATATGAGATAAACATACCTACACAAACTTAATAATAAAATCATTTGCACTTTGCCCTTAGGTTTCATTTTTGTTTAGGTGTTTGTTTCTTAAAAATGAATCTTGCATTTAGCTTTGGCTGGCCTTGTACTCCCTAGATATTCCAGAGTGTCCTCAAACATACAACATCTTCCAATGGGGGCTTTCAAAAATGAAGTTTTCATCCATGTGGTTTCAAACAGCAACAACAAAAAATTAAACAACATTGAAAATACATAGAATTGTTTTACTTATGGGTATGTGATCCACAAATATGATTAAAACTATTAAGGTGTTCCTTTAAACTTTCATTTTGTGTGTGTGTGTGTGTGTGTGTGTGTGTGTGTGTATGTGTATGTGTGTACATATTTCTTCAGATTCCCATAAAAGCTAGATAGGACATTTGGATTCCCCTGGAACTGGAATTATGAGCAGTTGACAGCTTATTTACATGGATGCTGGGAAACTGAACTGTGATCTTCTAGAAGAGCAACAAATGTTCCTAAATCTGAGTTATATCCCCAGTCCTAAGCAGTTCTTGCTCTCAATAAATCCTAAGGAATTACCAGATAGGGATTAGTACAATGACTTTAGCTAAAGTTTGAAATTTATCAATAGATTGGATGGATGTGCTCAGAAATGAGTACATTTTCAGTTATTTTTTTCAGGGATATGATTTGCTAGTTTCTTCCAAAGATACTGAGTTATTTATGTGTTCAACAGATTTTTACTTAGCGGCACCACAAGCAGTGCTGTGAGTAATTAGGAAATGAAGATAAGTCAGGTGTGTGTGTGACTCATAAGGAGCCAACCATCAAATAGAGAAGAAAATAAAAATCTCTAAGAGTGAAACACTTTGACAGAGTAAAATGCATTCATTATTATATGTTATGTCAAAAATACTTTTTGATCTTCTTGTTTAAGTAATGCTATTATCCAATGTATTGGAGAACATCTGGCATAGACTATAGCCTGGTGTTTTTGCCTAAGTTGGGGTTTGAAAGAATGAGTAAAATGATGAGTAATATCTTTCTAGACACAGTCTAAAGGAAGGGGAAATATTTCCTGTACACATAAAGATCAGGAAAAGGGGGAATTGCAGAAGCAATGGTAATGGCCAGGCAAGGAGAAATGAAAGCACGATTTTACTGATGGTCTTTAAGAGAAGTAGAGATACATATGAATTAAGGCTGAAAAGGATGCTAAGTGTTTAACATTCTGCTTCCTAATTATTCCTTATAGAGTACATTCCATTAGAGATTGGAAGCTTCATGAATTTAGAACACTCATTATTTTTCACTATATTACAAAATATCTGGACTCAAATTAGCCATGTAAATGAAGAACTAGTTAGAGATATTTATAGATCCTAGTTCTTATTAAAAAGCCAACAAAAGCTAAATTCTGAAAAGATATGACTTAAAAATATTTCTGCTACCCTGAAAATTAGGAACATTTAGTTAGAGTTAGACAAGTGTTTTAGTGTATTAGGGCACCTATACCAAGTATACCATAAATTGGATGGCCTCTGCAACTAATATTTGTATCCCACTGTTCTGAAAACTACAGAATCCATGATCAAGACAGTATAACATTTGATGTCTTGTGATCATTTATTTCACGATTTATACATGATTGCCTGGCTGCTGTGACCTCATAGAATTTCCATATGGCCACTGATGCATGTCCCCTCAGTTTTTAAAGAAACATGGACATATGGAGAATAAAATGAACCCAAAACTTGATTCTCTCATATACTATCTCATGATGTATAAAAATTAAATTTGAACAATATTCTTGGCTCCTTGGATTATATAGAACCTTGGATATCTACCATAGAGTAACGTCACAAAGACTCTGATAAAGTTCTCGATAACCCTTTTTCAAAACATTTTGGAGTAGGATATAACTTTTTGAGCTACTTTTTCAAGTTTAGAAGATAACCAGCTCAATGATGTTTTGACCATTCCAGATTGAGAAGAGCTGTATACCAGTACCCAAAAGTAAAATATGTCATTCATCCATATTTCAAAAATAATTTCCATTCACTCACCCTCATTCATTAATGAATTAACAAGAAATATTGTTTGATCCAGAATTTGTAAACAATTTATCCTCTTTTGGTACTGTTTTCCCCAAGACTAGAAAGCTTACAAAATGCTCCTCATGAAACATCTCTAGCAAGCATCTGTGAATATCTAGAAACATTTAAAAAGTAGTAGCAAAAAGGCAGGTGAGATATTGTTTCTTTTGACTTTTGGTTACCAAGACACTAATTTTATAAAAGAATGGTATTTGTCAATGAATTTCTAGACTTGTTATCATTAAGTATAGTAGAATTTTTAGAAACCATACAATTGTAACTAAATTATTTTCAGATTTCTCCCATAATCATAATACTTAGTTTCATAAGAATGTGAGACAGGCTTCTAAATCCACAATGTTTTCTCTCATTATCATGAGCAGTATATGAATCTTAACTTATCTGAGTTTAAGAATATTCTTTGGAGATGAGGCAACTTTCAAATATTTCCAAGGGCATTTTTATTATTTGATTCTGACAAAACACACAAAAGAAAATGGATATGAAGCTCAGATCCATGTACTTTTCTATAGACTCTGATAAAAATGATTCGAAGACTAGAGATTGCAAATATTGAACAAAATGAACCTGTAGATTATCTGTGACTTTTAATCAGTAATTCTGCTTAGGCCTCCATTATCAAAGAGATGACAATGGATCCATATATGGAGAAATAAGACACTATCTTTATTATTCTTTTTACTTTTTGTATGCTCTATATTTTACATGTGAAAGTATCTAGCCATTGTAGAAAGGACAGCCTTAATTAAAGTGTCTATCAGATGCTTACATTACACAAAATATTTAAGGTTCCTTACTTTTTAACAAGATATTTCAATACTTAAATTTCCTACCAAAATGTGTATTAGTAGAATTAAAGCATATAATGATTATAAAAGTGGGAAATAACATCAACAAATGTGTTGCTACAAGAGTGTTATTCATAATATTCAAACGGAATTAAAGGGAATGGAGATATTTATGATAACTTTACTTAGAAATAGTATTTTTCAGGGTCAAATTTAGTTGTATATCTGTAAATAGTAAATATTGCTTGATAGCTTAGGGATCAAAGTAATCTTAAACACTAACAGAGCTAATGTGGGTAAAGTTCATGGATCTGGAGTACCTGAAACCTGTGAGGAGAGACAGTTTTCTCAGATAATGATTTGCTCTGTCATTTCCGGAACTACAACTGAAATTTTAAAACTGCCATGTATCCTACATTTATATTTATAAAATGGAGCAAATATGGAAATAATTAAAAAGATTTTTTTCCTGGCAAGGAAATTTCGTTTCTTCAACCACTTTTGGAGAGAATTCCTGTTTAGCCCTGAAATATACCCTATTTTTTGTCTCACTATTTAAAGGTAAAAGAGCAACATTCGCTAATATTTATAAATAATGTTAGACATTTGGGCACATGCCTTTAATCCCAGTACTAGGGGGACAGAGAGAGGCAGATGTCAGTGAGTTCAATGTCATCCTGATTTATATAATAAGTTGCAGGCTAGCAAAGTGTACACAGTGAGAACCTCTCTTCAAGAAATGGTAGAAATACGAAAAATTCACTTTCTTTATTTTTCTAATTTTTGAGGTTTTAAAACAATATAAACACCACATGTTGTATTGTAGATAACAATTACTAAATATATACAGTCTTTAATAAAAAATAGAGAATTTTACAAAATATTGGGTGTGTAATGTTGATGGTCTTTCTCTCTTCTGATAGTCATCATATGAACAGTGACGCTGCTGATCGGAGTTCTTCCCATGCTGAAAATGGCTTAAGAACCTGTGAGTACCTAAGTGAAAGGTTTCTGGTTTTTTTACTTGGATTTGATTTTTTGTTTGTTTGTTTGTTTGTTTGTTTTGGAGACATAGTTTCTCTGTAGAATAGTCCTGACTGTCCTTCAACTCACTCTGTAGACCAGGCTGACCTCAAACTCACAGAGATCCACTTGCTTCTGCCTCCCGAATGCTGGAATTAAAGGTGTGTGCTGCCACACCTGCCTTGGATCTGATTTTTATGTGAAAAACAATGAATGAGATATTCATCAGATTGGTTATGATGATAGAATGGAAACTTCTAGAGATTTCTGGCTAGACGGAGATTGACTGGTTGGTTGTCTGCCATTTTTGTTGAGTGCCCTTTTGAGAACTTGTACCTTTCATCTGTTTAACTGTTTCCTTTTACCTGTTCATCTGTTTCCAGTAGCGTATAGGGACCATGTTAAATATCTGGTTTCTATGTTGCTTTTGAATTTTATTTAACCTATTTAGATACCAGATATTATTAAGGTTGGAATTGTAAAAATAAAGTTTTTCATTTAGTATTATTAAGTAAATACAAGTCTGGAAAAGATGGGCAAAGTTATGCAAAGGTGGCTTCAAAGAACTCCAATGTGACTTTCAGAAGATAGTCGTTATGTTGCTGAAAAGCCTAATATTTGAACATTGTATTTAATCATACTCTACTAAGAGTATGGATGTGCTGTGAAAAAATATTTTAAAAGATAGGTAGAATGATGGACAGGAAACTGATTGTAGAAATGTTATGCTTAACTATAGCTACAGAAGAGTCCATCACAATTACAGTGGCACACAGCAACATAAAATCAGATGTAACTGTTCTGTCTTATATTTCTGGGTTGACTGGGCTCACCTGCATGACTTCACCTCAAGGTCTCTCAAGGCATTACCATCAGATGGAAGCTGGGACTTGGGATATTTCAAAGCTATTTTATTCATGTGTCTAATGTTTAATGTTGCCTTTCCCCACTGGTGTCTTAGCTGGGACTGTTGGCTTAAAATCTTACAAGTGGGATTGCCGTATATCTCAGGCTTCTCATAGAATAATACCTGGGTTTTATAAGTAAGCAAAGAGAAAACATTAGACAGATATTGGATTATATTTCCTCATTTAGTATCAGAAACCATGGCACATCATGTCTGCTGAAGACTAGCATACAATGTTTGTTTAGATAAAATCACTAAAGTTCGCCTATTATATCACCACATTTTATTAGGATTTGAGGAATCTGTCAACATATTTTAAAACTACCAAAAAACAAATATGTATGTTTTTTGTGTATATAGTAGTCATTTCCATTTCAAATTGTCCATTTTACTTTGTTATGTGAATTGTTTCACAGATTGTCAAAATTGGACATTCAAGAGTGACCACATTTATATATGTGAATTATATATATATATATTATATATGAATTAAATAGTACTCCTTTCATGAGATTCTTTATTAAGGAATTTTTATTATCAGGTCACCAATAGTTTTTTATTAAAAAGTGTGTATTATCTTTTTCTTTTTTTATTTTTGGTTTCCTTGTGTAGACTTGGCTGTCCTAGAACTGGCTCTGTAGCCCAGGCTGGGCCTCAGATTTACAGAGATCTGCCTGCCTCTGCCTTCTGAGTGCTGAGATTGAAGGCATGTGCCACCACAGCCTGGCATGTATTATCTAATAATATTATATTATAATGTTTCCAACATTTTATTCATCCTTAAATGTTAATTATTTTTTGAAACAATAGTTTGTTTGACTAATACTTATACTATTATTTATCAACTTTCTCTGTGTCATGTTTTCTTAGCAATTAAGTCTAGCTTCATCAGAGAATTCTTTTGTTCAATGCATTCAATTTTCTTGGGAGCAAAAGGATCTTCAAGCCTGGAGATCTACTATCTTCCCTTTGATATGCACATTCGCTATTGTGCCGTCATCCTGAGTAACGAATCGGTAAGAACAGAATTATGCTCTGTGCTTTTTCCATTATGAGTTGCTTCCATACTGAAGTAACCATTAAAGGCAGTTTAAAGCAACTGGGACTCTGGAAACATTCATGTTTCTAGTTTTCAAGTTCCAAGACAAGAAGCTTCTTTTGGAGAATACCAAAAGATTCCCACTATTATAAACTTATGGTGGCAGCATATGGGAGTTGCATGGAAGCAGAACCACCATGACTGGCCTTTTCTCAGTCTCTGTGAGTCAAAGATCTGGCCTGTCATGTTAAGTCCTCTACTTATGGAAGGAATTGACCAAGGCTGGCATCTCCTCAGAGTGTCATGTGAGGAAAGATCTGCTTCCAAACTCCCAAGCTGTTTATGGAATTCATTTCTTTTTACCTGTGGCATTCATGTAGCTTAGTTCTTAAAACCAACAAAGAAGAGAACAATTCAGGGGGTGGTGGGTAGAGAAGAAGGAGAAGAGATGGGAGACTAACTCTGAGAGACTAAGATAATGATCTGAGGAGGAAATTTAGAATCATCAGAATATATAGTGATACAGCACATATATCATGTGTGTTCACTATAGTTAACTAATCAATGTTGTTAGGAGATAATACTTAGCTAGTATCTATGGAATTAACTATGTGTGAAAAAATAGTATATTCTATTAATTATAAGATATACTTTAATTTTACATGTAAAATTCCCACTGAGAAAAATTACATCATAAAACTCCCTTGTTTTTTTCTTATTCAGTGCCTAGAATTGTAGATCAGTAGTAGAAGGCTTGTCTAGCATTCACAAGGCCTTGAATTTCATTCTCAGCAAAGGAAAGGAAATCTTTTAGGATGTAACTACATTTCTCTCTCTATAAAAAAATGTGTGACAATAACTGTAGTTGTTGTTAGGTACCATTGATTATATCAAATGTTCAAAATACCATTTAAAAATAATTTATAATTATAGAAAATTCATTTTCAAGAGTAGAATTACAAAAATCAACTTTCTTCCTTGAAGTAGACTATGAGAATATTATCTACCTAAATTACTTAAAATATAATCAAGCTTATTTTGACATCCTCACTTATTAAAACACACCTTTGATTACATATATTTTGTCCTTTCCAGAGAAAATGTTAGGATAAAACAAAACAACAATCTTAGAAATAAATTGATACCTATTGGAAAGAGTGCTACAGTTTAAAGTATTTGATTGAATTATAGTTGCTTTTAATTTGTACATTCAAGTATATTGCTAATTATATTTAAAAATACACTTATATGCTTAACTAGCTATTATACATACAATCAAACACAAATGGTTTGTTCTTGTTATTATTAAATGTGTGATAACCCCTTTCCTGATAAGCCCCACTTGTTCAAAACTGCAGTAATTAGGCCTCTATTTGGTAGTTTTCCACTTACAAAATAAAACCATTTCTACTAACAGTGTTTTCAGGAGTACACCTATATTTCATTTTCGTGTGTTTTACTTCAGTTTTCAAATAAGAAAGGAAATATTTACGTAACTTTGAAGATATGATATAGTTGTACAAATCTATCTGTGTTCATGAAAATTTTCAGCTTACAGGCAGACTCACAGCAGTCCTGAAAGCTCCTGCTATTAGATGCCAGAAGTCCAAAAAACTTTCAGGTATAAAATGGAATTGGAAAGCATAAAATAGAAACTGTAGCAGAATCAGAACTCAGTCCCCGAGGAATTTCATCTCCTGAAGTGGAGAGAATAGGTAGCATACCAACATTACAGATCACAGCAGTAACCTGACATATTGATCTGTCTGCATTGTAGTTCCCAGCATTTGATTTTATTTTGTGGAATGGATTCTGCTGTGTTCTCATTCTAGAAGCCACCAAGCATTGACTGAACTCATTTTTAAGAGGAAGATTGTAACATTAGGAAGGGAATTTTTTTTCTTTTTTTCTTTTTTTTTTTCTTTTGGTTTTCCCAGACAAGGTTTCTCTGTGTAGCTTTGCGTCTTTCCTGGGTCTTGCTCTGTAAAGCAGGCTGGCCTCGAACTCAAAGAGATCCACCTGCCTCTGCCTCCCGAGTGCTGGGATTAAAGGCATGCGCCACCACTGCCCGGCTGGGAATTTTTTTCTTAATTTGAGAGCTCTTTTAAGTGTATGGCTTTACAGCCATTTGCTGTGGTATACTAGGCCTCTTCCACAAATGCTTGAACTTTATCATTGAGCCAGCTAGCACCTATCTTTTCTCTAGTATATTTATCTTCCAATACTTTATTGCCTTCCTATAGGTACTACATACCTTGATTAGAACAAATACTTCTTACATGTGTTTTTGCATGGTCTTCCCCAAATCCTGTAATTCAATTTTTTAACATGCTTATTGGAAGAGACAGCTAATGAATAAGAGGTGGATTAGAACTTCCACTTGCATAACAGCTTCAACAAGAACTGAAATTGTTAAAAGCTTGACAACATAAAATCAAGAGACTGAGTGTCTCTATAGGGCATAGTACAGGAAGTCAAATGAATGGAATTCTGTGGCGTAGGTTAACCAAGAATCATCAGCAGTTATATGAGCATCTAATTAGACTTTCTGATCAAATTCTGACCTTCCTGATAGAGAGAAAGGGAAGAAACCATTGTAAATGAATATCTGGCTTTTAGGTACATGGGGCAAAGCAGAATTTGTCCTATACCTACTTCTTTTCAATTGCCTTCTTCTCAAAATAATCCTAATTGAAATCAGTCATAATATGGAGTGGCATATGCTGATTTTCTCTACATCGAACTGTAAAAAGAAGCGACAGTAAGTTTGCTCTTTATTTTGCCCCCATTTTCAATAACATGGCAAAACAGTTCTATGAATATAATGAAGTAAGTCCCAATCACCACATACTTTTATTCATACTTCACTATCTTATAATTACAACTGCCTATTTTTGACAAGGCCAATGACACCATATTCTTGAAAATATTTTAATTTCTTTTTAATACCATCAAATATCTAGTCAGTGTTTAGATTGCCTAATTATCTCATGATTCTACATTTTCCTTCATTTATGCTTCTTTGTTTAAATCAGGAACTAATAATATTTCCCCACTGTGGTTTTCTGTTATGTCTTTAGAAGCTCCTTTCTTTGATTTGTTTTCGTTTGTGCTCTAGGCTCCTAAAGACACCAGTTGTACAGAGAAGGAAAATGAAACTCAGAGACCTAGTAAATTTCCCTGAGGCTTAATAGCTACTAGCCAAACAAAACAAGCATGCTCACCACTGTTGATTTCTCTGTATAATGTTGCTGCCCTTACATGGTTCCCACTTACATTTTTGCTTTATCTACTTAGCCTCTTGTACTTCTTATGTAATAATATGTCCTTAAATGCTTTAGGTGTTCATATGCTCATTTTGAAAATTCACACTTTAAAAATAGTCTCATGGATGTACATGTTCTGTAATAATTATATAATAATATTAATAATAATAATAATAATAAAGAAATAAAGTTATTGTTGTTGTGTTGTTACAGGACAGGGACAAAGTTTCTTTAATGTTTGCATGATCATTTTAAGACCGTTTCCTAAGAATATTTGTAAAAAAATTTCTAGGACCTCCTTATTCAACTTTCCTATCTGATTTCATACCAAATTATAGGACACTAATATAATACTACGTGCTTTACTTTTGCCCATATAAATTAGTATATAGGTTGTTCAGAAAAGCATACAAGAAAGTTCCTAGAAAGTGTATAAATTTTCACTTTGACATGACTATTGTTTATATTTTTATGAGTGTTTTAAATTTATTATTATCATTATATGCTTATATTTTAGATTGGAGATTTGATATATATTATAGAAGGGAAAGGCTTGATACCTTTGCCTTCCATTTTCCTTCCAATGAAGCCTCCAAGTCCAATTGACTATAGTACTTCTCAAGAAGAAGGTATGTTATACGTGTTTTGCTTCGTTATATTGACAGATGACATTATTCCTTGTATGGTCATGCAAACATCTTTTATAGAAGTTTTCTCCAATATGCATTTGTATTTTAGAAAGCCTCCTTCTAACTCTATTATGTTTGTGTCAATGAAACAACACCATTTTACCAGTAAAAAACGTGATTGATGACTTCTTTATGAATCTATGTTTTTAGTCTTCAGATAATATTGGAATTTAGTATACCAAGTATTACTCAATAAATCCTATTGGTTTCTGTTTGGAAATCAAATCTCTACATTCTCAAAGAATCATTTATTTTATTATACTCTAATTTTCTATCCTTATTTTTAATTTTTGACTGCTAGCACTGAAAGAATTTGTTAGTGAAATGAAGTTTTATTTTTTTGCTTGTCCTTAAAGGTCATCCCTTTTGTGTTTATTTCTATTTCCCATACCTTATCCTCAATATGTGTGGTAACTCATTTCAATGATTGTGGAAATTAAAATTGAGACTGACTATGAACTCTGACAGAAGTTTTGATTGGAAAGAAAGGGGGCCAAGGGAAATGAGTGGGCACTGATTCTGACAAATCAAGGAATTTGCCAACAGAGACAAGAATGAGTTTTTTATTTTATCAGGTTGGTGGGGAGATTATTATTTTTGTTAGTTCATAGTAGCATTTTTTAAGAAATCTCTTCCTCATGGTCAAGAGGATTTTCCCATGTAAGATAGAGACTTTTTTATTATTTTGTTTTTTACCTTGAGATCAAATTTGTCCTTGGAGACATCCTGTAACTGGTGGGTTTTGTTCTCATGTGATAGAAAATGTGGATAAGGGACAGGCATATTTCATCATTAGCAATAGAAGAAAGTGGTCTCGGTGGCTAACAGGCTTTAGTGGATTAGGGGTGTGAGAGTCTGCCCTATATTGTCTTCATAAGGGTTACTATTACTACTTTATCAGGATCACAGTTTACTAAGTATTGAGCATATTGATATTTTTAAGAAAGTGTTATTGAAGTAAAGCTTCTCTTAGAGAATACCAATAGATTATCTTTTATTTTTGAAGTCTTATTCTTTAATCAGTTATTTAAAATCAATGGAAGTGTACTACCCATTTATTTTTCCTCTCTTTAATGAATACCATAACTAATTCCACTTTTATGTTTTTAATGTCACAAATCTATGCTTGATAACACTGCTGAGGGAATAAATTTTTACTTTCCCCAGAATATAATAAGGAAGATCCAATTCTATATTTGAACTGCAAACCTCATCAAATCCTTGATATAGACCTTAAAGTACCACTTACTAATGAAGCCAAGGAAAAGGCTTTGGCTTTTGCAGCACAGCAACAGATGTCCACTCTTGAGTATGAACGAAGGGCTATCTCGGGCACTCTGGAGAGCAGCACCGTCCGTGCGGCCGTTGCCCTCCTAGGACTAACTAAGATTGAGGTAGGAATGGAGAAATCATGCTATTAAGTTGCTGTTGTGAAAAAAAGGATACTTATTCATTCATTCATTCATTCATTCATTCATTCATTCATTCATTTTGTGTGTGTGTATGGGGGTGTGTTAACACATTTGGCACCTTTGAGTCTGCATGTGCCAAGGCAGGCATATGGAAGTCAGAGAATAATTTGCAGGGGTTGGTATTCTCCTTTTACCATGTATATCCCAAGGATCTAACTCAGGCCATTAGTCTTGAGGGAAGGTGCCTAGACCTGGTGAGTTGTCTCAGTGGCTCTAATTACTCTTAAAACTTTGTTGTTCTCTTATAGTAGAATTATAATATTTTTACATGGAAAGTGATGAATATTCTTTCTTTTCTAGGAGGGAGCTCAGTGGTATTTTATTTCATTTTGTTAAATATATTGACATTCTGAAATAATTTTAATTATCACAGTATAGTCTTGAATTCCCAATAATTGTCAGTTCTGACTGAACATTAGAAAGTTCTGGGGAACTTAAAGTAACTCCATCACACAGGCTTACTCTAGAACAATTACATTTGAATCTCAGGTAATATGTGAGTGGGAATAAGTTCTGCAAGTTGCCCAAGATGATGCCTGGTATCAAATTACGAAGCTACTTATAGACTCTCAAACCATGCCGACCTGTGTGATTATAGGATGGTTACTTAATCCTCTCCAAGTTGCCTTTTTTATATTTTTAGTAAAATGATTATGGTAATTTATTGAAAATTGAGATAACTTTGTAAAATTCCCATTAAATAATGTTCTGTTCATGCATACTTGTGATCAGTTATGATTATTATCATCAGGTCTTTTCTTCATCCGTGTTGAAGACATACACACATATACTCATCTATCTATCTATTGATAAATATATTATATATATAAATCTATCTGTATATATATGTAGTAGATAAATTGATATGTTAGCTAAAATGGTTTATTTGTTCAGGTCCTAGAATTCATAAAGCTTATTACAAATTTCTAAGATATAAGTAATATATTAAAGGTGACCTTGATTTTAAAGTTCTAATGAGCTAGAAATTATCAATACCAAGAACTGGACAACTTCTTTAACTTACCCTAAATACTTCCAAGAAGGTGATGATTCTCTTTGACTAAACCTCGTAGTTGTACTGAATAGTGAAATCTGAGCCTTATATATACAGCTATCACAAAAAGTTTTTAATGAGTGACCATTTTGAACTATCAGCCTGTCAGAAGAAAATCCCTTTCCCTTTCTATCTTTTAAAATATGTTTTTTTTCACTATTACTTCTCAAAATAATTTGTTAAAAAACAGTTAAGAGAATTTGTCTATGGCAGTTTTTCTTCCTTTAGGTGTTATTTATGTTTCATGTGAGATTGACATTGACATTGGTTTATTTATTTCTCCTTTCAAATTGTAAATTCTGAGAAATCTAAAAGTTGTTTCTTTTTAATCTTTTTGTCCGTCTTGATATCTATTCTCAGGTAAATAGTGTCACTTGTATCCTGCCTCACTTACACTGTTAAGGCTACTGTCCAGTTCATAAGGCCAGTATTGTGTCTAGAGAAGGATGTGAATGGGAGTGTGTTGTAATGCACATTTTATGAACAATGGCCATATGAATTTTAAAAAATACAAAATCTAGATAGGAAGGTGATTTGATCTGGATATCTGGAAAGGCCTGACCTGAAACTTAGTTGTTTTTATGTAGTCAAAGAAATTGTCATTAGTGAAGGTGGTGACTTGGTGTGTCCTGCAAATGATGGTAGTATCTGATGTATAGATGTGAAGGAGCAGAGGTTTCTGCTCATGGAGTAAAGCTGTCTTTCAGGTTTGTCCATTAAGGAATATTTTCCTTGCAAGATAAACTGTTGGTTACTATAAGCATTAGAAAAGATAATGCCATTGGTAACTTGTATGGGCTAGTGCTACCTTCTACCCACATTTATGATAACACCTCTAAAGAAATAAACTTATTTGTGTTTTTTGTGTATTTTCCTCTAAGTGTTTTATCTGAGCATATAATGCTACCTTGCATTTTGGAGGTAAAAGTTGAGAAAATTACAATAAAAATTCAATGTTTATTTACAGTGCCTTTTGCTCTTTAATATGTCGAAGTTGAAGAAGCCTAAATCCATTTTATATGCAACAGAACTGAGCCTTCCAGCACATTTTAATATACCCAGGAAAATTTATATCCCTCAGATTCCAGAACCTCCAGCTATCCAGACTCAAGCTCTGGAAATTAAATCTCAAATTATAACAGGTAATCAAGGAGATTTTGATTAGAATATCTTGCAGTATTGTAGATGTTTAAAGACAAAGGCATACTAGAAAAGAACAGTGTTTATTTATGGTTAATAAATCTTTCATGTAAACCATGTTCTTTATTGTTAATATAATGTATTTGCTATTGGTTTCCTGAAGCATGCCTATTCTATAATTGTGGTCAGGAAGGTATAAAATAGATTTATATGAACATTAGTATATATGTGTTATCAAATATTAATCAGATAGTAAACATGTGACTAAATATTTTTTGCTGAAATTACTTGTCAATTTTATTTTCATTCTTGTCCACTTGCTGGATATACTAGGATTGGAATTTCTTAACTAGTGCTATCTTCAAATGTACTATAAATTTAATTTTACATATGATATGTTTTGTTTTTAGTAAATGCTTTTTTTGTAAAATTTTGCTTGTTTATCTCCTCTGGTTTTGTATTAACTGTAAAATATTTCTAAGTCTGAAAGAGTGTTTACAAATTATAAATTTAAGGATTTTCTGTTCATTTTTACCTTCCTAGGAGACAACCCACCCCAGAGGCAACTGCCGAGCACCCAAGCAGGTAACAAGAATTTAAGAGTTAAAACTAGATTAAGGCAGTGAGTAATAATACACCATGTGGAAAACTTGAGGGAAAATTCCCTGACCAAACATTCCAGTTAAAATGAGTGAATGAATGAATGAATGAATGAATAAACAAACAAATAAATAAATAAATAAAATTCTGAGACAGCCAGGAAAGAGTATTCTGCAGTAAGAAGGATTATATAATCCAAAATTAATGTACTCCAGAAGTATATTGGTAAGGTGATTTGGTCAAACAGACTCCCGAAAAGTGTGAAAAATATTTTGTTATATATCTAGATGCTATAGCATTCTTCACTTAAAGATTGTAGGGTACAATGTACTAAATGTAACATTGCATTATAAGAGTTTCATCTCATACACATAAGGATATTAGGTCAAATACAGACACTAAAAGTAAATGGCTATTAAAGTTGCTAACATTTTTCAATATAATTTTTATTCTTAAACTTTAACATTCCACCTAGCAAAGATGGTAATCTAATTAGGCAAGGTCAAGCAGCCTCCAGACTACAACAGACACAGCTTCTTCAGAAAACTACTTTCACAATCCTGTCATTATGTCACCTTATTAATGTTTTGTAAAGCTTCACTTTTTACAGTTCGTGAAATGAATAAAGAAAATACTTAATCGTTTTCCTCTCCCTGTGTCGACCCCTTTTACGTGTTTATTTCTATACCCTAAATTGATTTGCATTCCAGAGATTTTATTTATGCTTACTACCAGGCTTTGTCATATGTGAAGACAACTGTCTTAGTTAGGGTTTTTATTGCTGTGAAGAGACACCATGACTATGACAACTCTCATAAAGGAAAACATTTAATTGGGGCTGGTTTACAGTTCATCATGGTGAGACATGGTGGCATGCAGGCAGACATGGTGATAGAGAGGTAGCTGAGAATTCTACATGGAACAGGAAGTGAACTGAGCCACTGGGCATGGCCTAAACGTATATGAAACCTCAAAGCCTGCCTTCACAGTGACACATGTCCTCCAACAAGGCCATACATATTCCAACAAAGCTACACCTCCTAATACTGCCACTCCCTATAATCTTATGGGTGCCAATTACTTTTAAGCTACCACATTCCCCTCTATGGCCCCTATAAGCTTGTAACTATATAATAATGCAAAATGCGTTTAGTCCAACTTCAAAAGTCCCCATAGTCTATCACAATCTCAGCAATGTTTAAAAGTCCAAAGTTCAAAGTCTATTCTGAGATTCATTCAATCCCTTAACTGTAATCACCTGTAAAAATCAAAATTAAAAAAAAACATAGTGAGGAATTATTTAATCAAAGCAAGATGAAAAACCATCTGGGGAAACTCCAAACTCAGCATCTCCATGTCTGAAAGTCAGAATACTCTACAGATCTCCAATTCATTTCAGCTTATGAAAAACACAAGCTGAAAAAAACCACACTTCTTTTTTCAAGGGCTGGTTCCACTCCCTGTTAGCAACTTTCCACTGCAGGTATCCCACAACTCTGGCATCTTGGGGTCTCCAAGGTAATCCAGGCTTCATCTTCACAGTCTCACGCAATGGCCTTTCTAGACCTCCCTCCATTCAGGGATACTCCTGATATATGCCTGGCCTATGCAGCTTTCCTTATCATGGAAGAATATTTTGTAATCCCTCCCTCTTTAGAATGAATTCTTCTTCCTGTCTTCTATTTTTTTTTCCAACACCAGGAATGAATTTCTATCTACTTCTTATCTAAAAGTCTTGCTTGTTCCTGCCAAAAATTCTCCTGTTTCTACATACATAATCGCATACTTACCATGCTCGCCATCCTTGTTTTTGGTAGTCCAGTTCTCTCAAAAAAATCGTTCCCTGAAATTTGAAATTCTAGGTCTTTTGTAACTGTTGTACCAACTTCTTTGACATTAGCCTGATATATTTCTATTTTTCATTGCTTTTCTGTCTGCATCCATTTCCTTCTTTGGAAACCATAGAAGTTGTAACTGATAGACCTTTTCTGACTATTCCTCCTGTCATACAAGGGTACAGGAGAAAGAAAATTTTCCCTATGCACACTCAAATTTTACTAGACTAAGCTAGCAAGCAAAGTTACCTGAGAAAAGTCATATAACTTAATATAGCTTTATATGGTGCTGCATATTCTGTGTTGTTTAGTTTTATTTTCTTCTGCTTTTTGTGAGACAGGATCTCCCTGTGTAGTCAGGCTGGCCTGAGTCCAACATCTTACTTCTTACTGTGTCCTGGATTGACACGTGTGCTTACACATTCATAAGTAATTTGCCTTTTGTTTCTTTTTTGTGAGGTATTGAGATGGAGCACATGTGTATTTAAGAGGCAAGTAATTGTATAGTGAATTGCCACAAAAGCAACATATTTTAAAAATATTTTCAGTTTGATAAGTAACTCCATTTTACACTTATGGTTTTATGTAAGAGATTATAGCTACAACTTTCATTTTTTGTTATTATTTTTTATTATTTTTTCTGTTTTATCTTTACCAGTGGCTACGCACCCAATAATAATTTAAACAGAATAGTTTAAACAAAAAATTTGTAACCTTTTTAAGTTCTTGTGAAGATGCTGTTCATTATCTTGGTAGCAATTCATTTAAATTATTTGGTATACTTAGTAGATCAGTCTTAAAGTAATTAAAATCAGTGAGCTGATTTTTAATATATAACAGTGAGACATTTTATAGTATGAGAAAGCAAAATGAATGATACAAAGTTAATTTGCTATCAGTAGCTCCTTTCCTTCCTTCCCCATGTAGGGTTTAATTTGAAAATGAAATCTTAGTTCAGCTATTTCTTTGGGAAATTTTGTATTCTTAAGAAATTATATATGAAAAGAAGCTCCTTAGAGGCATTTTCTTAATTTTCCATTAAGTGATCCATGAAGACACACAGAATTTATAATTAAAACTAAACAACAATGGAAAGATAACAATAAACCATTTGAATGAGTCCTGTGAGGAATTCCCACTAATTACTCAGCAGATGTGACCAGACTGGAAACATGTTTTTTGTCCTTTGTTGGCTCAAGCCCAATTAAAATATAATTTATGTGCAAAGAAGAAATAATCAGAAACTTATTTAATGTGTACCTATGAGAATGCTGAATATGTGGCACTTCCTAGTTGAATACTTTCACGCTCATCATAGGAATCCCAAACTATTTTTCTGTTGAATGAAAGTATAGTAATTGCTTTGCAAGGACTGGATGTGTATGATGCTTGGCAATCTCTTATTACCACTCTTGCATTCCTCTTGAAAAAAAGTCTGGACTTAAAATAACTATAACTGTGGGAAAAAATGTACCCAAAATGATCCTGTCAAGGAAGTATGCGATCGTGTGGGACTATATGGTCGGGGTAGTCAAGGTGGTGGTAAGAGTGGTGGCAGAGATGGGAAGCATCTACATCAGTTGTGGTATAAGCAATTGATGGGGCTAGAGTTTATCAATTAGCCAGAAGATAGAATTCATCTAATATAAAGTTTCCATGGATGTTTCTAAGTGAGAAAATATCCTTCCTACACTTAATAGGTAGATACTTGTTTAATGCAGACAGTTGGCCCCAAATCTGTATGTTGATCTCACTGTACATTTAAGTCTGTGTTATAGAAGAACCTGTACTAATAATCACTTAAGAAGAATACATCTCCCTTAATTTTAGAATTATAAGAAAAATAGAAAGATGCAAATGAATAGCCAATCTAGATATATTTTGTCCTACTAAGCTACCATTCAAGGATGATTCAAAACATTTAAACCTAATAATGAAATTGAGACAGCTTAAAACACATGTAATTGTTAATGAAACTAAAGAAAGATTTAATTGTAGGCTAAGAAAACTGAATTTATTTTTTAAAAAAGAAACCTTAGAATCCATGCACAATGTTTGGTAAAGTAATTGGTAAACATGGATAAATCTCGTGAACACTAGATATAGAATAATGTTTGTGACTCAGCTCATAGCAGGTAGGCATGGTGGCTAAGCAGCAAGCTGAAAACTCACATTTGAATAATTACTATAGAGTTGCTAGGGGTTCATGAAAATAATGTTATTGAGTTTTTTTCTTTTTTTTTTTTCGGTTTTTTGAGACAAGGTTTCTCTGTGTAGCTTTGGAGCCTGTCCTGGAACTCACTCTGTAGCCCAGGCTGGCCTCGAACTCACAAAGATCCGCCTGCCTCTGCCTCCCGAGTGCGGGGATTAAAGGCATGCGCCACCACTGCCCTGCGAGTATTTCTATATGTTAGGTATCATCAAATTCATTGTAGCGTGTCATTTCAGAAAAAAAATTTCCTTGAATTAGTAATATTAATCTATATCTGTCAATAGAGCTATTAGTTAACATGGAATATGTAGTCAATTTTCATTCTTTATGAAATCAGGAAATTCAGTAATGAGAAGATGTTACAACACAATATTGAAACTGTCACTTTATTTACTGATGTACTTGTAAGACAGATGATCTTCTGTCTATAAGAACATAACTAAAGAAGTGGAAAGGACAAAATTTCAATTAGAACGTGTGACTTGGACTTTTGGTAAAGAAATTTCCATGAGTTTTTGGAATTATGGTTAATAAATTGATCATCTGTTCTCTGTCCATTTGATTTTCATAGATTGATGTTCAATAGAAATATTTTGACAGATACGTGGGTATTAATTAGTATGTAAGTGTAGTTTTTCACATTCAGTAGCTCATTTTCAAATGAAGAGCTTGTGTTTACTCTTTGGGAGTGATATAGCTAAAAATTAGCTAGAAGTTAAAAGTAACTTAATATATTACTTGATCACTCCCATGTTTGATGCACTTTTATATCATGGAAAATTAAGTAAATTAGTTTGTCTAGTTATACTCTATAATGAATTTGGGATTTTAGAAATCCTGAGCTTTTCTCTATTTTTCCATAGGAAGATTATAGATGTGAATAGGAGCATCAGATTTTAAGTAGACAAACCCAAGCTTTGTATATTTTTGTAATGAGGTTTATGTTAAATATTGTACAAATTATCTTGAATAAAATAGTACTAACTTTCATATTACTTTGGTTACTAGAAGAAATCAGTGTGTTACATGATTCTCCAAATTCATTCAGACTCTTAAGTCATGGTTGGTCCATACTGCATTTTTGGTCAGTTCAAAAGTAAAAATGGAATCTCACATGCCTTTTTCTAATATTTAAAATTTGTAAACCAAACAAACACACTTTTATAGAGAATACACTGGACCATTCTCTGTTGACAAGTAGAACTTTCTACCACCTGGAAGATGAAGTGTAATTGTAGAATTTTGGACTCAAGAGTTTGTATGAGAGAGTTACCAGCACAGGATATTTGGGCCCTAATCAGTTTGCCTCCCTCCATCAGCCCTAACACTAATGACAATGGTTTTCATGTTCAAGCTTGTGAATATTTCAGCTAACACACTTAATCTTTCTCCCTGGCTTCCTCATGGTGGACATTCATTATTACTCTACAGTCCTTCGGTCAGTCAGCATAAAAATAGAGATAAGGGAAAGTCTCATGACGATATTGTAGAAAGGATTAAGTTTCTTTGGGTTGTAAGTTATAATAATGTGTCAAGAACTTGGAGCATCAATGCAGTTGGGCTCTATGTAGGGGTATCATTTAGCCTCTATTCCGTGTGTGTGTGTGTGTGTGTAGGTAGGTAGGTAGGAGAGATGACTAAAAGACTGAAAACCATGTACCATAGATAGAAATCTCTATTTCTTGAATTTAAGCATGTGTATCTCAAAGGAAACACAGACTGTGTCTTGAAAACAAATAGTGTGAGAAATTATCACTGAAAGTAATGTGGGAGAGTGGGAGACAATGAAGAGAAGTCTGGACATTGCTTGCAGTGCTTGAATTGCATTGTAGAACTGGATGACATATCTAAAATAAAAGAACAGATTCTACGGTAGCACAATGTTGGAAATATATTTCTGTTTTGGAAAGAAATGGTTTACTTCTAAGGGAACACGCACAGACACACAGACACACACACAGACACACACAGACACACACACACACACAGACACACACAGACACACACACACACACACACACACACACACACACACACACACCAGAATCAGCCTGTTCTTTACAACATGATAGTTGCTTGGGATGTTTAAGGCAAAGAAACAGAATTTTTTTTCAATAAATCTTTTAAAAAACAATATTTTCATGAATTCTACTGAGACAATGATTTTTTTTAGATTTGGAGGGAAAGAGTTTAACCCTTTATTCTTTAGAGTTTTGCACTTAATGATTTAAATTATAATATAAACGTAAGAATGACCTTAGCTTTCACTTTAATCATTAGTTATGAGGTATTCATATCAGACGGAGAAGTCAAAAAATATTTGGATTAGAGAATCCTAAGGTCACAAAAATGTGGGAGGTAAAACTGGAACATCCATATATCCTCTTCATTTATTCACTGAGTTAAATGAAGCCATTTGACTGGTTCTGACCAATTAAATATTTCAAATTAATTTGATATTGAACACTGAAAATCCCTTGAAATACTCATTCCTCTTGCCCAGATTTGCCATCCAAAATGTAAGAATAAAGCGGTATAGTGATATCTTTCAAAACATGGAAACCCTATTTACTTTTTAGAATGGTGGTTCTCTTCCACAAAAGTATGCAAGAAGCCTTCTCTCATTCAAATATAAGATTGTGTGATAGGATTTAGACAGAATATGTAACATTAGAGATACCTAGTCTAGTCTAAGAAGATTCAATTTCACAGAATAATATTAAATATTGCATGCCAAATTTTAGGTCTTATGATATTTAAAATGACTACTGTTTTAAAATTATTTTACTAGCTTTAGAAGGAACTGTTTCAATTCCTCTACGATTTGCTCCCCTTGGGCCTGGACGATACCCTTGTAAAATTTTGTTGTTATCAAGATACGATGTGCGTGTGTATGTAATTGAAGGTATAGTAAATGAAGACGAACCAGAGGCTGAATTGTTGTTTAAAACACCAGCATTTGAACCCCTTACACAGCATATCCCAATAGTAAGTGAAACCTATTTTTTGTGGCTATTTTCATGTTTTCCTGGGGCTTCTGGCCATAATACATGGCTCTGTATAAGTACTAAACATTAAGAGGAAATTACATCATATCTCTCTAAATATATAATGTAAAACTAGAGAAAGAACCATTTTTCGTCTATTTCTACCTTGTCTGTACAGTATTACAAATTCATACAAAAGATATAATAGCCAGGAAATAGCATTTTTGCATTTAACTGTGGACCCCTGTTACTTGAGCTGGACTGAATAAGCATTTCTCCTAGAATCATAGGCCACAGCTTGTGGGGGTGAACAGTTTCTTTCCCCAGTATGATGATTCCTATAGAATGCTATAACTAAAAAAGACAATCTAAAAATATCTAAATTTTTAGGACCCATTACATAGATCAGGATATTTCTTTAACACATTATGGTTTTTGGTTTTTTTTTCATCTAAATATTTATGCTTTTAATCTGTTTTTAAAATATTATTGAATAGATTATCAGGGAGAACGTCCAAATGTATTACCATGCAGAAATGTGGAAGCCATATTCAAGCTCAAAAAGGAACAACATACTTAAAGTTCATATTGAAGCTGAAAGAATGATTGGCTTATAGGCTTCTAGAGAAGGGGGGTGATGACTGTCTAGGTAGGTTGAGGGGAGACTATGTGGAGGAAGCAAAGTTTCTCTTACTAGTTAGATAATGTCTCCCAGGTGGCAGCATTCTACGGAAATCCCTAACCAGGACATTCATCAAACCCTCTTGTCTTCCTGTGAAAAAAATCTTTCCAAGCCAGAAAGGGGTAGAGCCATAGAGAAGCCTCTGCCTGTGTCTGCTGTTCACTAGTGCAAATTTTCCTTGTAATATGTTGATTTCTTTTACAAATGGTCAACTTTTCAGACACAGTTCTGTTTCTGTTTTCTCTGAATATCCATCTTTAAATAGTTGAGAAATAAATTTCAGGATTCCGTTTTTTGAGATCCCACACCTACTTTCGTTGTCTCCAATTCCTCCTAACCTCTCATTTTGAGATCCACAAATTTATTATAATTGTGTTTTAGGCTAGAGATTGTTTTTCTCGCTATTTCAGTATTTCTTCCTGAATATAGACTCAATTACAAAGCAAGCATCATTTCTGTTGAACCTATTTGCTTAAAAATGTGTCTGTGATATCCTTAAACTCTTCACCATGCTAAGATACAGACTCTCAGATCACTACTCCAAATTCTGTTGACTTTAACTAAGATGGGTTCATAGGTACTAAGAAAAATCATTGTCCCCTATTAGACCAAGAGGCAGTACAGCTTAGAAGTAGGTATTTTAATTTTAGGAGAATTTCTGTATTCAGAGTAATTAGTTTTGCTCCTTTAATTACTAAAGACATGACCCAGTCAGACTGATACACAAATATCTATTCTGTGATCTGAAAAATTTATCACCTTTTATTTTTCTTGATCTGTAATAAATTGTATCATCTAGGATCATTTCACCATTGTTAAATTGGCCATTTGTTATAAATTATCATAATTTGGTCTTGAGTAAGCCAAACAAATTAATTTCTCTAGATATTAAATAATGCTTGGATAGACCTATCAGGCAATGTTTCTGTTATTACTTAAAAAATACAGGTAGTCTTTAAGAGTTGTTCACAAGTTGTTGTTTTTTAATGTCATTTCCAGATTTGTATTCTAGAACACATGGAATAATTAATAATAATTGAAGTATTTTAATCAAATACTAATTCTGACAAGTGTATTATTATTATTACTATTTAATAATAATTAAACTACCCTGCAGAGATATGTGTGATTTTCCTTATGTGTTTCCATTCTGTGATTTTCATTTGGTTGATTCTATACTTCTTCCAAACCCTTCTCATCTCTCTATTCCCCCTTTCTCTGCTGGAACTTTTTTAAAATTCTTGTGCGTGCTCTACTACTGACCATATATCCAACCCTTGACTTTTTGCAACTGGGTCTAACTATGTGGGTTATTCTGGCCTTGAAATTAACAATATATCCCAGACTGCTGTGGAACTCCAGGATACACATGCTTATACTAGAGTGCTTGCATAACCATGCCCAACTTAATTGTATTTTTTATGACTTAAGAAGTAAGACTTAGTATGTAATTCAGTTTTGCTAACATCATTCTTCTAACATATGTCTGTTTCCATATTTTAGAAAAATGAAACAAAGAAACCTTGGAAATTTCTAGTTAAAATAGAAGGAGAATGGTTTTATGGACCTCCAATTTTACATGTTGGTGCTGGTGAAACTATCCAGTATCCTTTGACATTCAAACCCATTTTGGAATGTGAAATTATGGTATGAAACCATGGATTCTTCCTCACCTTATTAATATTTAAATGAACAAATGTATAGATAGCAGTCAATGTAATTCTATAAACATTGACTAACAATTTGTATATTCTATAAATGTGACAGTTTTACTTAAAAATGTTTTAAAGGCCAATATTTATCATGTCCCAATGCTGTTGTCTATGAATATTTGTATCTATGTTATTTTCAGAAAGTGTGCTCCATGATATAAAATCATTGTTCCTATTCATTAAGTCAGTTGCTACATCTGAAAATTGTCCCTTAGCAATATTTCTTTGACAAGGTGGTAAATTATTGCTATGTGTGAGAATGCTTATATATAATGAATAGTGTCCAGAAAGATAAAAATTAAGAGAATTTCATTAGTGCATTCATTGTTTAATAAAATAATTTTATGAGAACTGGAAATGAGTGACTAACAGTTTCTTACAACCACGTTTTGGTGCTGAGACTCAAGATGAATAGGATGAGAGATTGTTTGGTATTGAATTATGACTGCTGACTGTTAGAGAGTTGAAAATTGTCTTGTTTATCGTAGGGTAAACTTACATTACAAAATGAAGTAGATGGTATGGCACACGTCGTTGAAATAGATGGGATTGGGACAAAACCCCTGGCCTTGGATCATATTGCTATAAACTGCATAGTGGGAAATGTGACAGATAAGTCCATAATAGTGCCTAATTATACTAAAAGTCTCCTGACATTTAAGGTAAGACATTTTCAGTAAGAAAATACTTCCTTCTGAATACACTTTAAATTATATGAAATATGTTAATCATGTGAAAATTTTAAAACAGTTTTACCTAATGATGTAAAGCAGTGGCACATAGGGAGATGGTTATAGTTCTCCATTTTTGTTATTCCAACAAACAGCTAATAAATTTAATTTTAATTATTAAATGGGGTTAGCATCAAACAAGTCTGTTGTTGTTTTTACTTTGTTTTCTATTTTTTAGTCCTTTTTTGATAGGACAAGTTTCAAGATAGTTTCAAGAAAATGTAGAAGCAAAATTCTTTTAATATTTTAAAATAGGGTATCTCTTTGTAGTCCATGCTAACCTCAAACTCAAGATCTTCCCATCTTAATCTTCTAAATGCAAGAATTGCAAGCATATGCCACTGTGTTGATGGGAAAGGCATGGGTCATTGGGGATAATCTGTGCTGAATTTGCAGAAGACTCTGAGTTTAATCCTCAGCACTGAAAATAAAATCAAAATCCAACTCTTAGTTTTAACCTACAAATTGTAATGTCTCCAATGTGTTCCTCAAAACAGGCCTGATCCATCAATTGTAGGTGCCTACATTCAACTTGAGAGGAGATGACATAAATGTGGAAACTCCCTGTGCTTGTCCTATGCTCCTTTTAAATCTCAAAAATATATATTTTGGTTTACTTCTTACTAGATTTCAAAGAATATTCTCTGTAGTAAATATTATAAGCTAAAATCTCCTCTTGTCAACTAACTAAAACCCTTCAGTGTCATCTCTTAACTTCAGGATGTAGTCTGTAGTCCCTGATATATCTTTTCCTCACCTCACATTATTGTCCTGTTTTACTGTTCTTCACAGTGTGAGTGTAATATATTCATATTCTCTCTCTCTCTCCTCTCTTCTCTCCCTCTCCCCTTTGCCTTGCCCATTACTCTACCTTTCCCTCCCTATTCCTTCTACCCTTTCTTTCCTATCTCCCTTAACTCTTACTTTCTCACATCCAGGGCTTTGTGCATGTTAGGCAGATGTACCATATCAGCTCAGGGACAATGTTTTGTATCCATGTTTTCATTCATAGTATAAGGCCCAACATCGAGGCCTTGAGAAGATAATAGTGCTTAATTTTTTTTGTTTTAGAAACAAATGAAAACATAAATGGTGAGTTCAAGGAAAGTCTGGTCTACAAAGTGAGTTTCAGAACAGACTCCAAATCTGCACAGGGTAACCCTGTCTTGAAAAACCAAAACAAAGTTCTTTTCAGAATCAAAGACAATTCCATTTATATTCAAGTATTTTATCTTCTATTTAAATCATTTTGTAACCAAGCTCCAGGAGTCTAGTCAAAGGAAGAGAAGAGGGATTCTATAAGGAAGGGCATCAAGATCATGATGGGAAAACCTACAGAGACAACCAAACTAAACTAGTGGGAACTCATGAAATTTAGATCAATAGCTGTGGAGTAAATACACACATAGACACACATACATACACAGAAATAAAATGAAAATGTAAGTCTCTAAAATGTTTTAAAGTGTTAGATTTAATTATTATGACTTCATCATAATCGACAAATATATAGAGACAATTAACTGAAACTTTAATCAAGGTTGTGCCAAATTCTGCTTAAATATTCTTCACATACTGTATTACTAACATGCAAATTCACCAAAATAGTTCTATTTCTTGTACATGAAATTCCACTAAAAATTTCCTGCCATCTATAAAAGATACTATTTTCTGATCATCAATAATTAAGTAGCAACAGAAACTAACATTTCTTTTCTGCAAAAATTATTTTCCTTGTTCTGATTTTCCAGAAGTCTCTTCTCAATTTTTTTTTCCTTAAGCCTCTTCTCAGTTTTTTTCCTTTTGTTGAATAAAGCAATTTTCTGACTTCCATTTCAATGAAAATCAATGTTTGATGGAAGTAATTAAATTAGAATACATTTTTTACAGTAACTTAGAACATTAACTCATATAAAGTAGTGTAACATGGTAAAACAAAGAATATGTTTTCTTATTGACATTACCTAATTCTTATTTTCCAATCCACTTTTCTAGGTAACTTCAGATCTAGAAATAGTGTGGGGAAATTCCTATATCACCATAGAACCTGACAACTCAATTCCATATACTCTCCATGTATGCCCTTGGAAACGTGGAGATTTCAAAGGTATTATATATTTAATAAAATGTTATTGTTAGTTACATTGCCAGGAGGGAAATATGATAATAATAAATTCAACAATAATATATTGTTTTTTGGGCAAATGATAAGAGGGAAAGCTTAATTTGTCATTGCACTCTTTATCCAAGTAGAGTTTCAGGGAATGCATTTTATGGCAAGTATTATTTTATCTTGGCAAGTTCAACTCTATCTGTAGAAGAAATTTCTAGAAGTTGAATACTTAGTTAATGGTGTTTATATTTGAAACTTAGGAGATACTTTCAGATAACACTGCCAATATATGAACTCTAAGGTATTCTACGATAATGCCTTTGGTACTATAGGAATGGGTATTATAAACCTTCTACATGTACTCAATTAACATATAGAAATAGAGTTAATGTTTAGTATGTCTGAAGTGTTCTTTATCTCTAATAAAATATTCATTTATATAAAGTTACCAATGATATGTGAGCAGAATTATCCTACTGAGAAGATTGTTATATATTCAATAAACATAATGTTAGAAGTGTATTAAGCTTATTATTATTAAGTGTATTAAGTGCTTATCATCATTTGTTCTCTGCAAGTACTGACTTCTTATCCCTGTTTGTCTTGATAAAGACTATCTCTGCAAAGGGCCTATTAAAACATGATAAAATTGGAAAGTGTCACCCTATTGCAAGCCTCTCAATGGAGTAATTTATGTTACTGTTGGAGATAAACCAGAAGATGTGAAATGATAGGAAATTTTAATTTCAAGTTTCAATCTGATTGTCCTTTTTCTTTTCACATTTTAAATCATACTACTTGGTAGATTTCCTTAATTATACAATTTTAATTAGTCTTCAATAAGAGAAAATAAATTGTTCATAAGTTTCAAATTTTTTGTTTATTTCTTTTCCTTTTTCAAAGATAGGCTCTTAGTACATAATAAACTTCTCATTTCACTTTGCAAATTGTGTTGTTGAAACTACACACTCATACAAATGCATATGTATTTTTATAAAATATAATAATTCTTAATTTCCTGTTGTATAGAAAACGATGGGTTTTGTTGATTATGAAAGGGAACCACAAACCCTTGAATATCATTTAATGCTTATAAATTCCTTAACAAAAAAAGTCCTTTCAATTGACATAGATGGAGAAAACAAGATATTTCATGATAATCAAATTTAAAACAATATCTATCCACAAATCCAGCCCTACAGAAGGTACTAGAAGAAAAACTTCAACCAAAGGAAGTAAACTACACTCATGAAAACAAAGGCAATAGATAATCTCACAAAAAATACAAAGAAGGGAAATGCACATGCACGTGCATGCACGCGCGCGCGCGCGCGCGCGCGCACACACACACACACACACACACATTCATGCAGGCATGCACGCACATTCTGTGTCCTCTCCCTCCCCCACCACTCTCTCACACAAACACAGAAAAGTAAATTAATACATACAACCAAACAAATCATTTGTAGCAGCCATTGAGGTTGCTCAGCATATGAAAACACTGGCTCCAAGCCTGATGACCTCAATTCAATCCCTGTGATCCCTGTGGTGGAAGGAGAGAGCCTACTGAATCTTGTCCTCTGCCCTTCATACACTCACTGTGGCATATTTGTACTCACACAATACACTTGTACTCAAATAATAATAAATAAACGTAACACATTGTAAAAGTTCTTTGTCCAAAGACTAAATTATTCAAGCTATGAAAAGGATTAAACGATTATATTTAATATGCCTTTTCTGTATGTAATCATTTTGTTGATGTTAGTGAGGCTATACATTTTCAGAACATGGTTTTGATAGTCGTATTTCATGAGTCACCTGAGTGCCTCAGTACATTGACTGTATGATCTTTTGTTTTGGCTAGAGCTAGAACACAGGTTTGTTAATTGTTGTGTGCTTTACCATAATATATAGCATATAATGATAGATATGATATGCCTCCTGACTTCCATGAATTTATACCTCATTGTGGGTCTAAATATCTATAAATCAATCTATAATTTGATACATTGAAATTTTAATCATAGGCACAGGAAGCAGAAAATGGGAAGAAACATTATTCCCAAAGTGGGAATGTGAATCAGCTTCAATAGAGGGTAATGGTTTGATCAGGACCTTAATGTATGTGCTGGGACTTTTATCAGCTAGTGTGGTTGGGGAAGATATTCAGACAGTTGAAACAACATTAGTGGAAACACAGTGAACGTAATTCATGTAAATCAAAAAATAAATTAATGTTATGGAATAAGTATGTGAATGGAATGCAGAATGACATATAGCTAGAAATATATGCAGATTTTCCTAGGTAGAATAATATTGTATATCTTATTGAAGTGGTCTACTAATGCTTCTTCATATTCCTCTAAGTGTTAGAATTATGCCAACAATAAAGTTTCAGCAGAAGGCTATAACAAATAAAATTTATTGAATTGAGATTCATTTAAATGCATTAAGAATTATCAATCATAAGCAGGCTAGGGTTGTAGCCAAGAGGTAGAGTACCTGAGTAGCATATATAATGCCCTCCATTTATGTCCATAGCACCACAAGCAAAAATATGCTTTAAGAATGTACTGTGGCCGGGCGGTGGTGGCGCACGCCTTTAATCCCAGCACTCGGGAGGCAGAGCCAGGCGGATCTCTGTGAGTTCAAGGCCAGCCTGGGCTACCAAGTGAGTTCCAGGAAGGCGCAAAGCTACACAGAGAAACCCTGTCTAGAAAAACCAAAAAAAAAAAAAAAGAATGTACTGTGTCCTTCTTGGCCTTGTGGCCTGAAACTGTCTCTAAAATAATGTACAGTGATTTAGTTATATTTTATGCTCCATGTGCCTAAAGTGGATAGATAGAGTGGTCAGGTACATATAATGGCAGGTAGATACAGGCAATACAAGCCGAGAGTAGACACAGTATCTGTAGATACAGTATAGTTGTAGAAGACCTTAGTTTAAGGTAGTTCCTAAGATGCTCTAACTATTACGTTAGAAAACTAATTCAGAGGACCAATTTTATTTTGTTTCTTGTCGTAATAGTCAATTTAGTTTGTAGTACACACATGCTTGATATAGTAAGATAAAATTTACTCTTATTATCAGTGATCTTTAGTAATCCAGTGGGTCTAGAAGGCATATGGGTAGCGATGATTCTGACAGAGTATTATTAAGCTGCCAGAAAACACACTTCTCAATAAAACTAATTCCTTTCACCCCAGAAGCCATCAGCAGTCCAGAGCTCATCAGTTGGGGATGAAGAGTGCTCAAGAACAGCTTCTGAATCTGTGCTACAATGTTTACTTGATCTCTTGCAGGGGGTTTGGCAGTAGGATCAGAATCCATCCCTGGTACATGAGTGGGATTTTTGGAGCCCACTACCTATGATGGGACACATCTGGCAGCCTTGAGGCAGGGGGAAGGGCTTGAACTTTCCTCTACTGTGTGTGCCTCCCCATGGGAGGCCTTGCCTTCTTGTGGGGGGGACTAGGGGGTGAGTTGGAAGGGGGGCTGGGGGGCGGGAGGAGGGAAGAGGGGGATCTTTGGTGTGTAGAATGAATGGAAAATTTTTCTTAAAGCATGAACTAACAATGGAAGGAGAGATAAGATTGTGATTATGAATTTCCCAATTCTTGTCAATTCTTCATCTTCTGTCTTTCACTGTGGTAGGAACAAAAAAATGTTCTACTGATGATAGTAAAATGTTACATGTTAAAGATAGTGAAAACTCATACAAACAATAATTCTGCCCAGAAAAACTCATGGACTATTCCTGTGGTTTAATGATATAGTGCCAAACGTAGAAAATGAAGTCTATTTCAAAGATTTTTGTCTAGGATTTAGAGTTAAAAAACAATTACCAATTTAACATTGCAGTACAGTAAACACAAACATAGACATGAGACCTTGTACATCACTAAAAATGAAACTAAAACAAATCAAATAAGTATATTCTTCCCTATACTACATAGGATTTACTTGCAGATTTTGATGACTCATTACAATATTTTAGATGCTGACCATGAATGGCCATTTAAGTTTAAATTTATTAAAGCCATATAGCATTCTCCTAGCTGCATGTTGCTAGATCTTCCATATTTAGTACACACATATAGAAAATTACCTTATTTGCACAGACTTTGGTTGTGTTAGGCATGGCTCTTTTTATTATATTATTATATTTGCTTCTGGTATGTGCTCTTTCTATTGTTCCATTATATTCTATTGTGTTCTAAGAATCTCCTGACTTAGTATTATGTTGAAAAACGAAGTTTAAACATTATAGTTGAGTCAGCCTGGGAAATATATATTTAAATATCCTTACATAAATAAAGTATTCATTGAGATTGTTACATATGAGTAGATTGGCGATAAAATGTATGGCTTTGACATGGAAATACTGAGACTGATTTTCGACAAAATGAAAAAATAAGCTGTTATGTATTTTTGAAAAGTCTGATAATTACAAATGTAAATGGAAGTTCTGAATATGTAGTTCAGTATTAAAGAGCTTTCCTCACATGTGCTGAGCAATCCCGGGTACAGAAGAAATAAAATAAACCATGTGATATTGTTCTTAAATATTTACCCCAAACAAATATTACAACCTTAAGATGTAATAAGCATAAAATTTTTAGCCCTATACATTATATGTAGGTGTGTGTACCTATTCATAGCACATCTCAAAACTACCTCAATAATTACTTATCACTGTGACTAATGGCTCCCATATTGTTCATCACAACTCTAAAGTTAAACATTTTGGGACCATTACTCAGCTATTTAGGAAAAATCATAGTCTATAAACATCATAATACTTGTATGTCTCACTCAAATAACGTAAACAATAATAGGTTCAGCTTATATTGTTTACTCCCAGTGTCCATGGAAGTGTCTAACAACCAGCTGAAGATTCTAATCTGAGGGATATTTTAGGAATCTAAGCACACTGAGTTCTTTAGTCCATTCACTTTATTCTTCTAAGTCAATTCTATCTACACGGTTTGCTTTTCTGTTCTCATACTTAGCTTCTCTCAGTCCCTTCTGCAGTTCTCTCATATCTATCTAGTTCTTTCCATCTTCTTCCTCTCCTTTGTTCCCCCAAGCACATATATATATATATCCCTTCACTAACAACTTCTTAGTTTTAACTACCAAGTAAACCCTCAGGGACAAGTATTCTGATAAGTCACACTTGTCAGAGACTTGGTCAGCTTAATTGGTGATTGACAACAGCTGTAGGATGTAAAAAGTTCTGGCTATCTCTTAAAGGGATAGCTACAAGGGTTACAGGGAAAGCAATTAAACCAATGAGAGATTTAAGGAAAAGGAAAAGAATGCATGCACTAGTTTATGTGATTAATAATAACCAGACATGGTTAGTCAGGTAACAGCCTTTTTCTGTTAGTCACCTGAATCTCAGGACCTGTACATAATTAGTCTACGGAGCCTAAAATCTTGCATTAAAAACTGGTGTAGAAATAAATACAAAGTGTTAATTGTTTTTGAATTAGAGTGGGGAGGCACTGGTGGAGGAAGCTTAGGGCAGCATAGGTGCTATTGATCTCTTGAAGGACTGAGATACACCAAGGCCAGACACTCGCTCTATCACTCCTGGTTCCCTGTAATTCTTCTGAAGGGCTTTGACCCAACAAGGCCAGGCACCTGCAGTTCCTCTCTGTGAAAGTCCCACGAGGACACTTTGTCTGGCCAATATTTACCTTCTCAGTGGCTAAGGATGGAGAACAAGACCTCTAAGTGTCTACAGTCCACATGGAACAATAAATAGATCTTGTATGAAGCATATTTTAGTATGTTTCTATTCATAAAAATTGTACAGTTAAATTAGAAACCATCCTCTAGACTATCCACAATTATGTGTGCCCATAAAATTGAGATGCAATCATGAGATTACATGTACACATTACATGGAAATGCATGGTAAATGGGGAGAGTCATAGCTGTTATTGCACAAGAAGTTTACAAGAGACAGCCAGTTCATTCAAAAAGTCAGTAATTTCATAACGTCTTGCGTGATGGTTTCCTCTAACAGAATCCTTAGTTCTGATAGGTTGACCTTCTGAACTCTAGTTGTCACTGCTGTATACTCCATGGACTTTCACTATCTGCAGCTCTCAATACCCAAACAAGTGAAAATACTTTTTTCCATATTAGTAAATTCTTTCTCCTATCCTGGAGCAATGTGGACAGTGTTATCATACTTTCTGGCACTCTCTATCAACTAGGAATAATAAGGATATGAGTAAAGATACTGTCTCTAGAGTACCTTCACTGTGCTTATTGTTTGATATGTACATTTTATTTTAAATATCTTATGTACATATATCATTTTATTTTGTTACAAGATGATTGGCTCTCTAAAAACTTTCTCCAAGGAAACTACATTCCAAGAATACATAATTCTTCACTTCACTATTAAGTAAAACCTAAGAAAAATTTGAGGTTTTATGTAAGTTATACTTGTATTTATATGTAGGAGAATACTACTAAATCCATTTATATAGTATTTATAGGCACTAGCTAAACTATTTGATTATGATGCATGATTGGGAACACATGGTTAGTGTGAAAACATTGTTTATCCTAAGCTGATACTGAATGTTCACAGCCAATTTCTGAATTATATTCTAAATATAAATATCTTAACCCCAGTTTTTAATATTACTGCCAATTTAACACAACAAAAATTACAATGGAAGTTTCAACAGTAACAATTTTATGACTGCAAAATATTTTATGTCTCAAATGTTTATGGGAAAGATTAAACTTGGAATACTATGCGATTTGCAATTATAGAAAAGAAAATAGTTTGTAAATGAGATAATAAGTAGGAATGTTATAAATGTCTAAGGACAAAATAGATAAACACAATCATCCAGGATCACTAAGTTACTGAAAGCTAATGCAGACTAATTATTGGCCAATTTTTCTTATAGGAAGTCTGCTGAAAAACAACTAATAAGGATTTGATAATGTTTCCTTGAGATTCCCATTAAATTGTTTTATAGCTTCATCATATTTAACTCTGGTACTACCATTTAGAATATATGTTTGGTATGTAATTCATAGTAACTTTGATGTCTGAGACTAACTGTTTCAGAAACTCCTTACTGTGTGACTTACATTCTGTACCTACCTATGTGTTACAGGTGCAATTACGTTTTCTGTTAAGAGCAGAGATGAGGAAGATTCTCAGGAGGACACAGATCCGGAGAAAGATATCTCTTCTCAGGAAACACCATCAGATCCATCTACCATTATTTTTGAGGAGTACTCAGGTAAACTTATGATAGTGAGTTTTGTTATTGTACTATGGAAATTCTGATCATCCTTTGGCTTTAAATTAAATATACACTTTAAGTGCATCATACATATCACAACTTGTGTTGTGTATGCCCGTCAGAATATTGCATTATTTCAGATTTAATTTTATATAGGGTATTTTCTGAATTTCTGCTGCTCTAAAATAACAAGATTATTATACCTCACCACAAAGATTGTTTATCTTTGCATTGGTGCTAAGCTTTACCCACTTTTGTGTTATTAAATAAGGAATATATACTAAGTTTCTGATAACATATTAATGTGTATATTGTCTTAATATTGTAGTATGATTTTCTTTTCAACATAGGGTATGATAGCAGTCTTTCTCATATCAAACAAACTTAATCATATTTTTTTCTTATAAAGCTTAAACATTGTGAAACATATTTTTAGAAGTATGAAGAAGAATGTGTTAGTAAAGAATTGAAACAGTCAGAGTGTGTTTCCTGGAAAATGAGTTGTGTGAGTATCAGGGTTGTAATAGGGTGTTAGAGAGGCACGGACCCAAAGATGCAAAATTCTCAAAGCAAAGGTGTATACCAAGAAGATTATTTGTTTCTTTTGTTTTCTTTTTCTTTATTCTTCCCTCATACAATACATTCCAACTGCATTTCTATTGAATGAATTTGTATTGCCATTCTTTAAAAAAGTAGAAGCAATAAATAGATGTCTTCTCTATTTGTCTGTCTCTTTTCTCTCTTTCCCGTCTTTGTTCCCACCCACATGCATGTGCACACACACATGACACATATCATACACACATACAACCTCTCCCAACACACATACAGGGCACCTGTGTGTTACAGGTGCAATTAATTACATTGTATGTTAAAATCAGAGAGAAGTAAGAGTATCAGAAAGACACAAATCTGTAAGAATTGCGCTCTCTCTCTCTCTCTCTCTCTCTCTCTCTCTCTCTCTCTCTCTCTGTGTGTGTGTGTGTGTGTGTGTATAAAAAATAAGAACCTGTCTGGCTAAGTGTGTTAGTGACCCATGCATTTAACCCCAGCACTTTGGAAGCAGATGCAGGCAGATCTAGGTTAGTTTGAAGTCAATCTTGTCTACACAGAAAGTTCCAGGCCAGCCAAAAAAGAACTTATCTGGACTTCCTCTATTTCCTCCACTCTCTAACTTATAGTTCTAAATGTGTCTCAGATCCATTTATTTTATGTATTTTATGATAGCTAGGTATTTGAATGGCCTGGAGTACAAGACAATATACTGAAGTACAAAATAGACTGGGGTAGTTCAATAAAATATAGAACTGTGTAATGTATACAGCACTGTATGTCATTCATTGTCACATGAGATCACAAAAAGTGTCTTTTAACACAATACTTTGCAGTGCCATGGAGATTTCAGAAGAGACAGACACTGATAATAACATTATTGTGAGCCCCTAATTCACAGATAAACTGAGGAGAAAGGAAGTTAGTAACTTAACTATGTAATTCAATCTAGAATCATAGTTCTTGAAAGTTTTTGTTTGTTTGTTTTTGGTTTTGGTTTTTCGAGACAGGGTTTCTCTATGTAGCTCTGGCTGTCCTGTAACTCGCTCTGTAGTCCAGGCTGGCCTCGAACTCACAGAGATCCTCCTGGCTTGGCTTCCCGAGTGCTGGGATTAAAGGCATGCGCCGCCACCACCACTCGGCTAGTTCTTGAAAACTTTTAAACACAATATTATTGTGACTATGTGTACAATTCACTCTTCACCCTGAGGTCGCTCAGCACTAGAAAACCAAAGAATCCAGAAATGAAAAGCTATGCAAATGGAAACAACTGGACAGAAAGAGAATGAATTTGATGCAAGTAAAGATCCTCTCTCTGAAGGGACTTTTTGGCTGATGAAGATTTAAGTTTTGGTGCCAGAGTCTATATATCAATAGAGGCAGAATTTTCTGCTCTGAAGAAAAATGGGCAATGCTGACATAAACATCATCTCACTACTTCACCTAAACCTCTTTCTAACTTTCTTTGAGTTAAACTGCAAGAATTTTTAAAACTCCCATGGTATCTGGGCCTAATACTCCTGAACCTCTCCTTAATTTAAATTCTTATATGACTACAAATGAACTGTTCATTGCAATGCATTATTTAGATGTTTCTTGGTATCAGTATATGAATGTTTTAGAAGGTAGGGTAAAGTATTTTTCATTCAGACCATTAATGCTTGACTTAAAAGCTTCTTAAGTTTACTATGCTGGGGAAATGAATGAGTTACGGGAACAGGCATAAAACCAAGAGCGTTGCCTACTTGCCTGGCCATACACAATGGGGCTTCTCACTGCTCACCACTGTAATGAAAGAACCTCCTGGTATTCTCAGATTTCCTGAGAAGTCCAAGAAAAGTGACATAGATGCCAGCCATGGTGGTACATGCCTATAGTTTCAGCATTTGGGACTCTGAGGCATAAGGATTATGAGAGTTTAATGCCATCCTGTGCTTTAGTGAGTGCAAGGAAAAAGGGGAAAATATAGAAAAGTAAGTTCGAAAATGGAATGTTTATGGACTTCATATTTGTATAGAATTCTAAAGCCTATATTAAGAAATGCTTGTTTGTTGTTGTCTCTTTAGTTTTTGTTTTGTTTTTTTTTCAGATGAGAAGGTTAAAAGTTTAAAAATCTGGTATCATCTTGAGATCCATAGCTCTCCTGCACCTCCTGTAGACACAATTGAACTTCACTGTACAGCTCTGGTAAGAGCCCCGTAATGTTCATAAATTGGCATTTGAGAAATAGAGCTGTTATACACTAAGTTTCTACCCTTAAAATACATATTCCAAAGGAGTACACTGAAATTAATCAGTCAGAGTCACTCTAGACGTTCAGTGCTTTGGAGAAAGATCTTTTATTTATATGGCATCTTGTAGTGACTTCCCTACTTAGCATCTGCCTGCATATTTCAAGAATTGTTATGTAAATTTAACTTTAGCCTATCTCCTTATTCTGCATATATGTGGTACAAGTGAAATTGTGCTTCCCTAGACTCCAGCATGCATTCTTCCCAATATCCACAGTAAGATGTTTACTTTGAAATGTATTTAGAGTCCTAGTGCTGGGATTAAAGGCGTACGCCACCACTGCATGGGGAGATTTTCTTAATTAAGTATTCATCTGTTAATAAATGTGTATCCAAAACTTCTTAATAATTCAGACATCAATAGTCTAGATTTAAGTAAAGCAAGATGATGTTAATTGCTAATAATAGTATAATTAGATATAATCATTGTATTGTTAGCATACAGAAATTTAAATTGATCATAATCAAGTAAGTGTTATTTTCATAAAATCTTAAAGTTTAGCTCCTAATAATATAAAGTAAGAAAATATGTCTAATATTTTAAGTTTATAAGTTGATTATATCCCAAGATGTGTTCTGGATAAATCTCCATTGAGGCATAGAAAATACCTGATGAAAATGTTGACATGCATTCAAATGTAGCTTGCAAAAGCATTATCTTCTAAGTGGAAAATTATTTAGCTTGATGATGGTAGGATAATTTCACTCAATGAAAATGCCCTATTTCCATGGCCTGGTATTTGCAATAATGTGGATACTTAAAAGGCTATTTTCATTTATTTTAGATTTTAATGATTTACTTGTTAATTTTATTTCATATGTATGAGTTTTTGTCTGTATGTATGGATATTTTTCACTGTCTGCATGCCTGGTACCCTCAAGGCCTGAAAAGGGTATTGGATCCCCAGGAACTTGAGTTCAGGATGGTTATAAGCTACTATATGGGTGCTGGTAACTGAATCTAGGTCCTCTGTAAGAGTGGCAGGTGCTCTTAACCACTGAGCTATCTCTCCAGGCCCACATAAAGGGGATTTTTAAACATTATAAACAACCTCTTGATGTGTGAAATGATCACTGAATTAGAATTTGTCTCCTTTTTTTTCATAAATGAGCTAATTATATTTTAATCTTTAGCAGCTGACAGGGTACACTGACATGGAAATGAGATTAGTCCCCACATGTCAAAAATCTAAAAACATCAAGTCAATTTAACAGACCCTCTGGGCTTTCTGTTTTCGTTTCATTTCTTTTTTTACTTTTTTTTTTAATTAGGAAAATTTTCTTCATTCATTTTACACACCCTTAACAAAATGTGGTAGAAAAAATTTAGACATTTAAGATATTAGGAATATAAGACGGTACCTTACTGAATATTGTTGAGTATGATTAGGAAGATAAGCTGAAATGTATAAAAATTAGCAAACATACATGCAAATATGAAATCACAAACACCTGTGCACATTCTCAATAAAATGTTTATAAAGGGTTTTTATTTTCTTGCAAGAGTTGCTAGCCCTTTGAGAATATACTAATGAAAAAAATTGATATTTATTTTATGATGTTCATTTTTGAATGATATAGAATCTTATACAGGTTGACAGTCCCACAATATTACAGTATTTATGTAGCTATGTACAATTTTAGAAATTACAAAGAAATTGCTATGTATCTCTTTCATCGAGACATTTCCAGTATGTTTTCATTTTTTTAACTTAAATAGAAATATTTCATGAGTTTATTACTTGCATAAGTACTGAAACTACTTACTCATTGTTCCACTTGTGATTACAGGCAGCTTTGCTATTTTAATTAAATATTCATTTTCAACCGAGGCTGATTGAAAAGGTTCTTTTTTTCAACTAATTCTATGTTGGAGGATATTGTCGAATGATGTTGCTTCTAATTCATTAAGTTTTCCTGTCCTTCTAGTCATAAAAGTGTATACTTTCTTTTACTTTTACAAAACCTAATTTAATAGAATGACTTCTTTTTAAATATTCACAGCCAAACCTTGTTATGCTCCTTGAAGTAGATGCTTCTTAGTATTTCCAAGTATATGCTGAAAATTGTTTTCTTCACATAAATATCACTTCCCCATATTTTCAACTGCATTTGTTGGTTTACTAACTCATTTATGAAATGTTTTTCTTAAACCTAAGATCATAAGATATAGCAATGGTATATTCATGATACTAAGACATCTCTGATTTCCAGCTGCTTCTCAACTTTTATTGTATTTAATGTGATTTCCACATTTTCTTTACACAAGAATGAATAATCAATTTTTCCTAAAATGGACTCGATATAATATTTGTATTCTAACGGTCTTTACATTTATGCTTACTATAGGGTAAAGGAAAAATGCCATAGATTATATTCTCAGTAAACAGTAATAGAATGTGAAGACAGTAATTTTGATGATTTAAAGTATTTAGGATTTATTTTTTGGAATTTTAATATTTTTGAATTGTTTAATAGACAAATAAAATATAAAACATCTCCTATACACCATATAATTTGGTTGTGGGAGACTCAGAATAAACTACTTTTCTCCTAGTGATGTTTAGTAGCTCTAGTAAATAGCTTATGAAAATGTGTGTGAATAAAACTATGCGCTACACATGAAAAGAGAATGCTAGAACACATTCAAGATGGAAGATGTTTAATATAATTTTTTAGCCAAGTTCAACTTTTTTAAATAACGAATAAATATTTATTCAGATTTAACATCATACTTTGGGAATTTGGAGAAAAAATTACAACTGTTTTGAGATATTTATATGCACAATTGAAAAATATATAATGGGAATGGAAAGAGAAGATGAGATTGGACCTGCCCATCTCTTCACTTTTATATTTTTGGTTGTGAGCCTAGCCTTTAACGGCTGAGCTATCTCTCCAGCCCATCTTCACTTTTAAAATCATCAAATGGGGAGTATATGTTAACTAGGTGACCACTTTACAATTATCTGAAAGACTATAATTTTAATAAAAGTGCAGAAAGTAATGCCTTTCCACTGTATTGTGGTTGATATATTGTGTATCCTAATAAACTTATCTAAGAGTCAGAGAACAGAACAGCCACTAGATTAGACATAGAGGCCAGAAAATGGTGGCACACACGCCTTTAATCCTATCACTTGGGAGGCAGAGGTACGTCTGGATCTCTGAGTTCAAGGCCACACTAGGAACAGAGCCAGGTGTGGTGGCACACACCTTTAATCCCAGCACTTGAGATCTGATGTCTTTGCTTGCGAAAGACACATGCGTTTAATTCCAGTAAGTGATGGCATGAAGCAGACAGGTATATAAGTTGTGAGGACCAGGTACTGAGGCTTTTTAGGCTTTTAAGCTTTGAGGCTTTTAGCAGCAGTTCAGCTGAGATCCATTCGGGTGAGAACTCAGAGGCTTCCAATTTGAGGAAACAGGATCAGCTAAGGAGTTGACAAGGTGAGGTTAGCTGTGGCTTGTTTTGCTTCTCTGATAGTTCAGAATTCACCCTAATACCCGGCTCCGGATATGTTTTTTTTAAGAAGACCTTTTAAGATTCGTGCTACACTGTATATATTGTGGGCTGAATTACAGATTGTGAGGTGAAAGGGGTAAGATCAAAGGTGGACTAACATGAGAAAATACAGTTGCATACAGGTAAGAGCAGCAAAGGAGTGACAAGGACCTTTCTAGTTTATAGCTGCCTCCCTTGTTTCTGCAAGTCCCGAACTACTGTAATTAACTCTCCCGTTTAAGAAAATTGTAGAAAGAGAGTATAGGTATCCTTCCTCGGAATTACATAGTACTTTTAAACTGCCCCAAGTTCCATTGGTTTATTGACTTGGTAATGCTTTCAAATTAAATAAAATTAAAGTTGAAAATTTCCTCAATGAAAATTTACCTAAATTAGTAGTATTGCATGTTTTCCACCTCAGATTATGATCATTTTATGATGAAATCATGATTGTCTTCTGAGAGAGGATATGGTGAAATATATTTCCAGCTACTTCCTATTAGATTGACTCAATTGTTTATGTGTGAAAACATAATCTTTACGTGAGCCCAACAAGGAGGAAAAAAAAGAAAAATAAACAAAAAAAAGGCTACAAGATTAGGCTCAATTCTGGAAAAAAATTAAATGCAAGAGAAGGAACAGTTAGAAAAAAACAAAACCACTTGGTGAGGTGATGAAGTTCTGCTCGCATCTCAAGTTGCTGCCTTCAGTCAGTACCTTTCAAGCAACAAGGCAGCCTGGACAAACTTGAGATTTCAAGTGTGTCCTGTGTCATATTTTCACATGGACACTTTAAATATCGTGACTGAGTAGATTTATAAACACACACACACACAGTTTCTTCTCCTAGACCACACCTTTCATTATACCATGAATACTTACTTTCAGTCATGAAAATCATCTTTGCACTAACTGCACCTGCTCCTCACTCATAGTATGACCAAGTCGCCGAGCAGCAGAAGTACAATCAGAAGTTATATTTCTCAGGTCCTCTTGCACACTGGATTCTTGTTCTCTCTAACAGTGTGTGAATGATATCACTGATCAAGGGAGATGAGACATATTTACCCATTTCTATCCAATAAACAGGCTACCTATAAAACAGTGGAAGTGTGTCTTCCTCAAGAAAAGTAAGGCGACAGTTTAATTGTCCTTCTTTTGTGATTAAAATAAGGCAAAATCAAAGTTTGAACAACAACAATTAATGCTCTTTTTTTTCTCTTGTCCAACCTGTATCTTGTAAATTGAAAGCTCTGTATTGGAAAAATAATTACAGGAGGAGATGCAATTGCATCCAGAGGGTTGAAAAGAGCAAATCTTGTTAACCTTCTTCCCCAAACTGAGAAATTTCTAGGTAATCCTGAGGATTGGAAATGGGATCACTAAAAGCAGTTAAACAGAAGAAATATTGACTGAGTTTGAGTTTCCTTAAATATATGAAAAATAAGTCTTTCCATGCTGGGAACTATTTTAAGATAACTATATGCCCATTTCTTCACAGATTTGGAGAGCAGTAATCAAGAGAAACTTGATAACTGTTGGAGTGAGGCAGAGTCGGTTTTCTTTGAGGATGGCCCCTTGTAGATTATCCATCTGCAACTGAATTGCTTTGCAATCATGCATTTGTGGACAACACTAGTTAGGCTCATTCAGGAAGAATAGCAAAAGGAGGAAGAGGAGATAGAGACATGAAGTTGTAAAGGGGACTTGGTTCAGTTTGTGGGCGGATTCATATGGGAAAGTTGGGGTGGGTATAATGAAAATACACTGTAGGTGCACAACGGCCTTCCAAAACACATTCTATATGTGTATAAATTACTAGACAGCAAATTTAAAACATTATACTTTTAGAAACTATGAAAGTTGCCATATTGCACATCACTGAATTTAATTCACGCAATGTACACCATCACTGTTACAGTAAAGGAGCAGATAAATTTAGAAATTGCTATCTGTATGAATAAAAACACTTTTGGGTGATCATGAAGGTAGCTTGAAGATTGTGGGAGTGTGGCCAGATAGAAATACAAATAAATATATAAGCCCTTCGAACAAACTTAGCTTGACAGGAAAGGATGAGGGAGCCCAGACATTTCAGAAACAAAAAGAGGCATGTGGGATTGGAGTTGGAACCAAATATGTAGGAGGAGGAT
>CABHPH010155118.1:5325-21868 GCA_902168325.1 Peromyscus nudipes | reverse complement strand
TATTATTATGGACCTAACCTTCTGTGAATTGGTAATTATGCATTGGATTCTCTTCTAAGACCTAAAACAAATAGAAATCCACCCCAAATTTCAGTTTTAATCTATGTCACATACTCAGTTTAAATGAATTGGGGTGGGGGTCAGGCAGGGCACAGTAGCTGGTGACCTCCAGAACATAATTTGAGAAATGTTGTGTCAAGGGGTACTAGGCTGTACGGAGAATAATTTCTAGAATAAGTACATGATTTTGAATTCCAAATGTTGTGTTTGTGGCAAATCATTGGTTGTCAAGGATACCACTATGTGCAAATTTCAGAAAAATATAATGAGCAGATGGATTCATGGTTAGGGGGAGAAAAATTCATCTGAACTTAAGAGGCAGGAGAAGGTAAGGACTCTGACTGGAGAGGAAGCCACATTGTTCATATGGCTGACATACATGCACACACTTATAATTTTAAGTACCTTCTGCTTCTGTTGGCCTTCCAATGAAGACGCTACTAAGTTTCAACTAGACACATGGGAGGAAGCCTTTGGGGACACGAGGCTCGCTAATGCAACGGTTACTCCCGAGTTCTTCAGTCATCCACCTGCCTTTGGCTTTCAGCTACACTTTTTCAAAGATGTATTTCTTTTTAAATTATGCATGTGCACTGGGGTGGCAAGGGAGGGGGGTCGGTATGTGCACTTGAGTTCACGTGGCTGTGGAGGTCAGGAGAAGGTGTTGGGTCTCCTGGAGTTGGAGTCACAGTCAGGTGTGAGTTGCCTGAGATGGGTGCTGGGAAGGGAACTCAGGTCCTCTGGAAGAACAGTCAGTGCTCTAACTGCTGAGCCGTCTCTCCAGCACCGACAGCCACATTGCTTTCTGTGTTTCTCATTTCTCACATTTCTCTTCCTTTTTGCAGTGGTTTGAATGAGAAAGTCCCCCCACAGGATCATTTACTCGAATGCGTGGTCCCCGGTTGGTGGAACGATTTGGGAAGGATTAAAAAGTGTGGCCTTCTGCTCCTTATCTGCCATACGGCAGCATGGGTGGGGGAGAGATGCCCCCTACCCCTCTATGCCCGAGGCAGGTGGGAGAGCTGGCCCTGAGATCATAAGCTGCATCAGAAGAGTGGCCCCTGATCCTCACCTCGGCAACACAGTAGAGCTGGCCCTGATGGTGGAGGTGTGAGAGAGCCCACCCTGAGGGAGTGAAAGCAGGAGGACTGGCCCCTACCCCCACCCACACCTCTGTCTCTGAAAGGGTCTTGTGTAGTCCAGGCTAGCCTTAAACTCGGCATGTAGCCAAAAATGACCTTGAACTTCTGATTCTTCTTCCTCCCACTGCTGCCTGGTTTATGGGGTGCTAGGGGTTGAACTCAGGGCTTCATGCGTGCTAGACAAGCAGTCTACCAACCAGCTCCTTTCCACTTCTTTGGGTACCTTTTCTAAGTGCCTTCTGAGCCACCATTCTGCAGTTAGGGATATCTGCTACACTCTGAGCTTCCTGTGCGGTTTCCCGAAGTCTCCCACCCAGCTTGCCTACAGGAACTCACCACACTTTGTGAGAGGAGAAGAAATGTTCCAGTTCATCTCCAACCCTAGAAGCACAGCACCGGTGAAAGTGTTGGCCTCATATCATGGCTGTAATAAATTTTTTATTTACAGTTTGCAGGAGATCAGGTGTCTGCAATGAGTTTTAGAGACTGAAAAAGGGATACCTCCCTTCCATTATCTCTGGAGACATGAAAGAAGGACTCCTTTTCCAGCCTTCTACAGCTGTCTGCATTCCTTGGCTCATGACCACATCATTCCAACCTTGGCTTCCACTGTCACACATGTCTTTTTCTGACCCTGATCCTTCTTATAAGGATTCTTGGTATTATACCGGAGCCACCCATGGGACACAGGATCATCTTCCCATTTCAATTTCCTGAATTTCGTGCATCTACTAAAGGTCCTTGTTGCCAAGGATACCACTGCATGCAAATCGCAGAAAAGGTAATGAGCAGATGAGTTCCTGATTGGCTGCAGGAAAAATTGTCTTCACACAAGAGGTGGGAGATCAAGCGTCTGCTTGGAAAGGAAACCACGTGGTTTATATGTTGGAAGGATTCCAAAGATTCTGCTGTGAAAATATGGACGGGGTGTTTCTTAGCCCACCACAGTTCTATGGGGGGGGGGCGCGTAGTACAAGGTTCTGCTTTGGTCTCATTTCCTATGCATGTCCCTGGGCCATTACTCTACAATGGACATCAAAAAGCCTTGTTTCTTTTTCAGAAATTTTCAAATGCGTTATTATTATGTGCGTGTGCATGATGGGGGACTCTTGTCACAGTGTACATATGGAGATCAAAGGGCAACTTTATTGAGTCATTTTCTCCTTGTACCTGCACATGGATTTGGAGAACTGAACTCAGGTCATCAGGCTTGTGTTGTAAGCACCTTTACCTGCTGAGCCCTCTTACAGGCCCCCAAACCTTTCCTGTAGATGTCTATAGAGTGTATCTACAAAATTTAGCTCCCTATACAACCATCTGAAATGTAACTATTTACACATGCAAACGCCACTCTTCAAATGCAAGCTGCACAAACAGGTGACAATCGAGTTCAGTCCATGCACTGAAGTTTGCTGAATTCTGCTCCATCAGCTTCTTAAAACTGCTTGAAAGGAGGATGTGGCTCAGCTAAGTGTCTTCGTCATCTCGCCTCTGTCACTTGTTGATGCCTTGTTTACTTTCTGGTTCACATTCAAGAGGAGTTATCAAGAAGGTGGGAACATCTGTCTGGGGCCTCCATCTGTCCCTCCAGAATAAATACATGAAAGCTTACTCCTACAAAATGAAGGTAGAATCCAGAAGAGAAAATGTCTGTGCTCATGAGTCCCCTTCCTACCAGAGGTTCTGCATCCATTACTTTTCTGTTGCTGTGATAAATGCCAAATAACCAAGAGTGGCTTACGGAAGAAATAGTTTATTGTTACTTACAGTTCCAGAGGGATAAGAGTTCATCATGGTGGGGAGGCATGGTACCAGGCAGCAGGTCTGGGGGTAAGAGCAGGAAGCTCGGAGATCAAGAAGCAGAGAGAGTGAACAGCAAGGGGGGTGACGTTTTAAACTCAAGGCATACCCCCAGTGATATATTTCTTCTAGCAAGGCCACGTCTCCTAAGCCTCCCCACCCAACACCACCAACTGGGGACCTAGTGTTCAAATGCCTGAGCTTTTGGGGGACATTTTCCATTCAAACTACCACAGTTCCTGATTCACAAATTCACCCTTTCCATTCTAAATGTTCACTAGGGAATACCCTCCATGGATCCCACCCCCTTTCAGTAGCTCCTGTTTTCTGTGGCTCTTGACCTCAATAGCTAACGTTTTGTTTGTTTTGTCTTTAATGAGATCATCTCCTGCTAAGTTATTTTTAATATTATATTCTTATTAACTCTCTGGGAATTTCATACAATGTATGTTCATCAGAACTACCTCTATTCCTCCAAGATCTACCCCCAGATTTGCGTCCTCTTTTTTTAAAAAAGCAATAAGCCATGGAGTCCAATTTCTGCTGCCCATAGACTCATGGCTGTGGAACCATTCACTGGAGGGTGATCAACCAGCCAGGGTGGTGACCACCACTTTACGTTTTTTAAAAACATACATCTGGTTTGATGTCATAACAAGGTATGTTGCAGTAGATGCTACCCATGAAAAGACTAGCAATAAGCACCTGGTTTTAAGACAATAAAGGAAGATTTTGGTTAATTACCTATTTGTTTGGGTTTTTTTTTGTTTTTTGTTTTGTTTTGTTTTGTTTTACTATGGAGGGGCCTTATGATTGTGAGTCTGAACTGACTGCCTAATATCATGACCTCTAAAGCAGAGAAATCTTTCTTCTTAGACCCCCAGAGACTCCTACTGGTTTGTCTAATGAGAGCTGAAAGTGAAGGGCTGTGTTTCATTTCTCTGCTCGATCAGGGGCCCAAGTGTCTGTCTATGACTGAACACAGAAAACAAAAAAGAAATGGATCATAGGAAAAACCACACTTCAATCCCATGGTTTCTTCTGGGGGGCAAATAATGTTTGCTTCTCGTTAAAAATTTTCTAAATGTGTCTGGGGGTCAAATGCCTCAGACTAGATAGGGAAGACAGATGGTCTTGAAAGCAGGCGTGTCAGGGAGGTAGGCAGATAGGACAACTACGTAGATTCACAGGACAACTCCCAGAAGTCCAGTTTTTGACCTTTCCCTTTCTTTGTTCGATGTCAAAGAACTTAAATATCGGCCATCGGTGAGGTTACCCTTCAACCACTGTAGTGGAAGGAAGACTTCTCCCTTTTGTTTCTAAACCCCACCCAAGTCACAGGGGACTTCAGGGAGAGGGGGATGGAAAGAATGTAAGAGCCCAGGGATACGAGGAGAGCCGTGAAATCCTGTTTTCTGGACATGATAGGACCATTGCCCTCGTGAGTTCACAGTGGATGTGGTGATCTGCACAAGACCAAACCAGTCAAAAACTCAGGGATGGGGTATGGGCTCCTGAAGACCCCCCTCCTCAGCTGAGGAGCTATCAGTGATTGATGGCTGTTGGGGAAAGGAGAGTCAGTTTTCTTTGGGCTGTGGCTGTTGGGAGGCTGCCCATGCCCAGTGGATGGCCTCACACCCGTTAGCATATGGTCAGCACTGATTGGACTTGATGGGTTATTAATTAAGCTCTGAAGAAATTTCAGAGACCCTCCAGACAACTGAAATTGGACAGCCCCACCACACGGGCATGTCGGTAAATGTAGCGGAAGACGAGGGGCGTCAGAAAGTGAACAACATACGGAACTGTTAGCAGTGAAAGGGCGGATAAAACAAATGTCCAGGACCTCAGGAAACAAGCCCTGTCACAGGCAGGGCTGGCTCTTGCAGAAGATTGTAGCTCATGTACTCTGAGACTTTGCTCATCCCTTTAGTAGTTCAAAAGTATTTAGTCAGGTGCGGTGGTGTGCACCTGTGTTTCCAGCCACTTGGGAGTGCCAAGTCAACTTGAGCACCACAGAGAAACTATGTCTCAACACACACACACCCTCATGCATGCATGCACGCACAGTAGCAATATTGAAGGAGGTACTACTCTGAGGTGGGTCCTCTGCGTACACTGAGAACACAGAGTTGAGTATTGTGAATGAGAATTACTGAACAGAAGTTGCCTGTAAAGGCTGACTGACTGATTAAAACGTCAATAACTGTGGAGAGATTGGAATGTTGCAGAACCAGAGCCTAATTACAATGTATCTTGCTCAATCTTTAGCCTACTGAATAGTTATTGTCTCACCTATGTGTCACCTAACAGCTTGCTCCTAGCAAGACCTAGGATCCTAACTACAGATAAAAACCATTGGAATGTATTAACTTGACCAAACCCTAAGTTTCCGTGCACCAAAATGCTGAGTCATCAGATAGCATCTGAAGCCTGTAGCTGAGATTTCTGTGCTGTGCTGTAACTGCCACTTAATGTATCCACCGGTGTGGAATTTCAATTGTCTTTGTCTTAGAGTTTCTACTGCTGTGATGAAACACTGTGATCATAAACAGCTGCGCGGGGGTGGGGGTTGGGGTGGGGGGGCGCTTAGTTCAGCTTACAGTTCCACATCACTGTTCATTGATGAGGGAAGGAACTCAAGGAGAGTGGGAACCTGGAACTGATACAGAGACCATACAGGAATGCTGCTTACTGACTTTCTCCTCATGGCATCCTCAGGCTGCTTTCTTATAGAACTCAGGACCACCAGCCCAGGGGTAGCAGCACCCGCAATGAAAGGGGCTTTCCACATCAACCACCAATCAAGAAAACACAGCCCAGGCTTACCCAAGGGTCAATCTAGTGGGGGCATTTTCTCAGCTGAGGTTCCTTTTTCCCAGATGACTCTAGCTTGCGTCAAAGTAACATAAGAACTAGGCAGCACAGCCTTGATGATGGATGGCTTTCTTTATTTTTTATTTTTTTTTCCTGCTACTCTAAAACTTCATGAAACTGCTTCCACATTGGGGTAACCTAAGTCTGTGTTTCCAGGCTGTGGTCCCTCAAATTTGGTTCCAGAATAAACCATCCCTTATCCTCTTTGCATTGAGAGATGTGCTCTTGCATCAACACTGCAGTATGGTTCTTTGTCAGGGGCTCAGAGTACAGAATAGTAAGACACGCTCATAAAAATTACACACAGCGAGAACATTCTGGAAACCATGGGGAAGCAATGGGAACATTTGACTTTACCTAGAGGAAGGAAGATATTTCCATACAAAAGTTTTAAAAGAAAAGCAATTTATACCTTTTAACTTACAGTTGTCAATTTTCAAATTTACACTTACTAATAACATAAAGTTGTGATGTGAATTTACAAGAGACCTGGAGAGACCATCTACCCCATAAAGGCTGGTAGGCTTGATACTAGCCTTTAAGGTATTAAACTCAATGTTTAGAGTGAGGAAATGATGTATTCTGACCTAGCAAGGCTGATTACCAAGACTGGCAAATGGTAAGATGAACCCCTTGTTTACCCAGAGGTGTTCGTTTTTAATTTGTGCAATGGAAGCATGGACCGAGAAGATGAAGAAATACTTAAGACATGAGGTTAGTTTTGCTCTGCCCAAGGCAGACTAAGAAAACCAAGTTGAGATGTTCAGAACTGCCGTTCTGATGAGTGCATGCTGGGTGAAGCGCACAGCCATGGTGATAGGGGCAGAGTGGCCGGATGGGTATTATTTCAGCACCGTTGAATCCAAGATATGTGCACATGCAAATAAATGAGAGAATGCGAGGAGAGAGACATCGTGGTAAACACATAAATAAGTTAGAAAATATTCCTCACAGAGAGAAGACTGTCAAAACAAGTAGACTTTGAATCTAACGTGAGTTCTTGTTTAAAAAAAAAAAAAAGATAAAAATCTCTTATAAACATCAGGTAACTTCAACTGAAGCACGAAAGCTTAAGACCCAATAGCTATTAATGTAAGAACCCAGAAGGCTCAGAACAAGGCCTCCTTGTGAGATTGAAGGCCTGGAGGCCATTGGAAAGCCACTACTTCCAGTCCACACTGAAGGCTGAGAGGTCTGTAGCCCGATGTCTGTGCGAGATGAGATCAGCAAAGCATGCGCCACTCAGGAAGAGCTGAGCCGGTAGGTGTATGGGTGAGAACCGGCAGGTTTTGTTCCATCTGGGGTCGAGATGTAATAGATGGACCTCCCACATTCAAGCTGGGTCTTCCCTACTCAGGCCGCTGACCCCCCTGCCAATCCTCTCTGAAAACACCTTCTCAGACTTACCCAGCAACATACTCCACCAACGGCTCAGGGTTTCTAAGAGTCTATCTATCTAGTCAAGTTGACGACCAAGATTTACCACAGTGCCTGTGGTGAAAGTTTGAAGGCTTGCTAATTCGTAAGGAGAGGAGGAGCCTGCTTTGGGCTAAGGGACCATTTATCACTTGCTAAAGTATGGTAGGGTAATTCCCTCAAGGAAGGCGAGCGTGATGCCATGATTTTTTTGGTCACTTAAACAAGACTTGGAAATCCAAGGGTGAGGAGACATCCCCTGTGCTACACCTCCAGTTTCTTCTCAGTGCATTGTACCACGGTAGAAAGGCAAGCCCTCACAAGAGACAGACATCAGTTCTGCCTCGGGGGACTTTTATCAGGAAGTCACTGCCTCGGTGAGAGGACCCTCTACCTCACATGGGTCCCTCCTCTCAGCACCTGTTTCCATAGCAATTAAATTTCAACTTGAATTTAGAAGGAACGTTGATCCGTAGCATGGGATTACACAGTCGTCTGTTGTGTCGCCAAATCCCTCAAAACCTAATGACAGAAAAGAGTACTACGAAGCTCATGGATTCTATGGAATCCCACGGGTGGGTACATGATACAGCTAGGCTCCACCATCCTTCCCTACATGCAGCGAGGCCTTACTTTCCCGTGTCCTACATTGGAATGTTGTAAATCTGGAAGTGCCCACAGCACACTCTGACAATGGCAGTGATTCAGGAGAGTGGGTGTGGCTGTGTCGTGAGTTGGACAGTAGCTACTTCCGCTGCTCAGCTCAGAAAGAGGCACCTAAGGGGAGTGGGTGGGTGGTGCCTTACATCCAGAGACGCTTTCTTGGGCACCTGAGACACTTTTGTCAGCCGGTACTTCTCAGAGATCTATAATTGTAGCCAGCACAACCCTTCTATGATCTCTCCCTCTCCCCCTCCCTGCCTCTCCCCCACCCCCACCCCCCACACATTCACACACAACCATTCCCTAGGTGCTGTACAGAAGCTTAGCATTCAAGTCAACACAAGTGTAGCACAGTTGCATCTGCAGCGGAAACAAAGAAACGAACAAAGGTGAGCAGAGCTAGGAAAAAAAAAAAAACAAACTAACCTCTTGGTAGTATGTGAGTCTCTGAACCCAGCCAGCCCTTTGAGTTCTAGACACCAACACATTCTCTTAAGTTGGGTATCTCTCTATTATAAACACAGAGATCTTGTACAGAAACTAAAACCAGGAATTGTGCTATAAATCTAAACCTAAAACATGAAACCGGATAGTTTAAAAAAAAAAAACAACCTGGAATTCTTGTTATATGAAAATGAAACCGCTGGTTACCAGTATCTCTCGTGCGTTACAGAGTGCCTCCACCACCCTAATCATGGAAACATCACGGACATGGTGAAACTGTATGACGATAATTCATCTTGCACTGGCATAGCTCTGTGGCCCAGAGTCCTGCCAAGCACATTCACCTCTGCAGCCTGTGTCTAGCGAGGGTCAGAACCTCCCCTGTGATCAGCTTGGGCTATCCCTGGAGATGAAGGTAGATACTGACTTCCATTTTTCTAAAAGATGGAGACCAAGACTAAAGATGTAAATCTAAATCCCAGGAAACAGGACTCTCCCTGTGATTGGTCCCAAGGGACTCCAATGACAAGGATGCACATACTGATCCAGAGAGGCTGACTTACTACAATCTTTAGCACTCCTTATTGACCAAAGGAAGCAGATCTCAATGGTATTTATACTCAGACTAGCCAGGGGAGATTTCAGGCAAACGCACAGGCCTTGACAGCTGGATGTTGTGAGTGTGCAGTCAGTTCTTAGCCCCTGTGACTAAGAATGATTTCCCAAAATGCTACACACTCCACGGCAAGCTTCCTGCTCACCTCTTAGGCACGGTGATAAGGCAATGGGGCAGAGGAGGAGCCCCTCCCAGTAAAAAGGCTCTGGATCATGCAGCTGGACTCAATAAGGGTCCTAGTCCATGGCAAGAGAGAGGAGCCCCCTGACAGACCTCTAGGTTCCTGATTCTGTGACCCTTTAATACAGTTCCTCATGTTATGGTGACCCCGACCCTAAAATTATTTCATTGCTACTTCATAATTACAAATTTGCTACTGTTACAAATCATTATCATCATATAAATATCTGATATGCAGGATATTTGATATGTGACCCCCAAAGGGGTCAAGATCCACAGGCGGAGAACCACTGCCCTAGAAGCCGCTGCCTCATCCTGTCACCCAGTTTCCAATATGGTCATCATCCTCCTGTCCTTCTCTAGGGCCTGCCCGCTTTCCCTCCCTACCAACTTCTCTCCAGGAGGGGCTGGGGGTGGGGTCACTATCTTACCTCTTGCCTTCAGTAAATCTTCAGCTCTTCTATCTGCTTAACAATAACTCAACCACAACATATATCCTACATAAAGAAAACCCTTATCACAAGGGATCCTTTTTTAATTCTTAATCCTTCAGGGGTCCTGTAGAGGCCATACTTGCCCATAAGCAAGGGTGACCATAGAGGCTTATGTGTGACCACACAGACAGACATGAAGCAAAAGGAGATTCTCATGGAATGTTTATTTTAGATACCATTTTCATTTGGGCTTTAATCCTCACCTCTGCTTTCCATTCTTTTCTTGGAATTCCAAACTGTTTCTTTTAAACAAAATATTATTTAAATATGAGTCTCTGAAGTCATGAGAGACTTTTCTTCTCTCCAAAACGGAAGGACACACGGCTTCTATTGTTACGCAGCATTTTCATATACACATGTCAATACGTGTTTTATAGACTACTAAAAAATAAAACCCTTTATCCTTTGAGGTTATTGATGTACCCTAAGTCACCAACACATCTCACAATACAGTAACTTCTATTCATTTTCACGATTGAGGTGGGAACTAGACGGAAAAAAAGAGGATTTTAATCCCTGAGGTGTCAGTTAAAATGCAGAGGTTGCCAAGATTTTTTTTTTGTCTTAAAAATTAGCTTTAAATAATTAGCATAGATCATGCTATCTCAATCAAAACCACTTCCACTGCCCGGAATCCTTTAGAAAATTGCATTTTCTGGGTTAAGTTCACCCTGATATCCTCAGCTCTCTAGCTATGAGATTTTTTTTTCCTTTTGTAAAGGAATTGCACAGTGGTAAGTCTGCGCAAACTTCTGAGCGCCTCAGAAAGTAAGAAGGTCCATCCATCCTTTCGGCCTATCACATCGCTGTCACGTGGTTGGAGAGGAAACCTCAGCACCATTCCAAGACCTGGAAAGGCAGATGCCCCTGCTTGGATTGTCTATTTCTCCAGAGGTAAGAGTCTAAAGCAAACCCCCATGCCCTTGGGAAAGCAGGCCGGCCCTGTGCTTCTCTCCAGACACATTAGCAGAGCTGGCTTCCGTTATGCACGCCGTCCCTGCCTGCAGAACCCACTCTTTTCCTGGCAGCCTGCAGCGGTTCTGGGGTCCTAGTAGTAGCGGTTTAGGCTCCTGGTGCCGGGCACCTCGGGCTGCCCATTCATCCAGATCTCCCTGATGATGCGTTCGCGCTCCTCCAACCGCTGTGCGCGCTCTAGCTCCTCTGCAGAGGTGAACACGTTCTTGTTCAAAGTCCTCTCGAACCGGCGGTGTCTGCGCACCGACAGGTCCGAGGCTGTGTCCTCGCTGCCATCCTCGCTGTCGCTGCTGTCGCTGCTGCTCTCGTGGTCCTGCAAGCACCTCCTCCGTGGACCCCGCTGGCAGTCAGTGTGGCAGGAGATCCTCATCACCAAGGCGGCCAAGGTCAGGAACAGGCCGATGCACACACCAGAGACGAAGTACAGAGCGGCTCGCTCAGGGTTTTCTGCAGGGAGAGGGAAGAGAATGCGTTGGACAGGAGCCATGTCTCCATGCAGGGTCAGGGATGCTGGCCCATGCTCTCATCAGGAACTGAGCTTGGATGGCAACCAGTACCAGCCTTCCCAGGAACAAATGTCATAATGTTTACCAATAGTATGGCTTGTGCCTATAAATTATCCCAGCATTTGAGAGACTGAGACGGGGGACTGCTGGGAATTCGAGGCCGGAGTGAGACTACCTCAAACAGACAACAGAGGGTGGCAAGATGGCTCAGTGAATACAGATTTGAGGTAGATCACTGAATCTACTCTGAGAAAAAAGATAAAGAAATAATAGGATAAAAGGGTAGATAATCGAATCTACTCTAAAAAGAAAAAGGGGGAAATATAAAAATGACAAAAGGTAGATTACTGAATCTACTATGAAAAGAAAAAAGAGAATATGGATATAATAAGATAAAAGGGAGATTATTAAACCTACTTTTAAAAAGGAACTACTTGTTTTAAATAGGATAGGTAATGAAATTTTTTTGTCTGAGTTTATGGATATTGTTAATATATATAATGGAGTTTTTATCCGAATCTGTCAAATGTTAATGGACTAGACATCGTTAATGTAATTCTTGACTGTAAATATTGTATATACTTATTGGATAGTTTTTCTTGTATTAGTGATAAGCTTTTTTTTAATTTTAGACAAAAAAAGAGGAAATGTGGTGGTATTGTGTTCCCCAAAATATTGTGCACCCTAATAAACTTATCTGGGGTCAGAGAACAAGACAGCCACTAAATACAGAGGCTAGAAAATGGTGGCACTCACGCCTTTAATCCTAGCATTTCAGAGGCAGAAATCCGTCTGGATCTCCGTGAGTTCAAGGCCACATTGGAAACAGCCAGGCATGGTGACTCACGCCTTTAATCCCAGGAAGTGAGGGCAGAAAGCAGAAAGGTATATAAGGCGTGAAAACCAGGAACACGGCTGGTTAAGCATTCAGGCTTTCAAGAAGCAGTTCAGCTGAGATTCATTTGGATAAGGACTCAGAGGCTTCCAGTCTGAGGAAACAGGATCAGCTGAGGAACTGGTGAGGTGAGGTGGCTGTGGCTTGTTCTGCTTCTCTGATCTTCCAGCATTCACCTCAATACCTGGCTCCTGGGTTTGATCTTATTAATAAGGCCTTCTAAGATTCCTGCTACACAGATTTTTAACTCCAAGCCTGAAGACCTGAATTCTATCCCAGGAATTCACATTGTGGAAAGAAAGAATGGATGGATTCCCTCAAGTTGTCCTCTGAGCCCCACATGTGTGTCATGGGACAGTGCACTGGAAAACACACACACACAAGTAAATGTAATAAAGTGAAAAAGAACGAAAAAGGCAGGATGGATGGATGGATGGATGGATGGATGGATGGATGGATGGATGGGTGGGTGGGTGGGTGGGTGGGTGGATGGATGGATGGATGGATGGATGGATGGATGGATGGATGGATGGATAGATAGATAGATAGATAGATAGATAGATAGATAGATAGATAGATGATAGATTGGTATTGACAACTGGCCAAGAACACATCTGTTAGAGGGGGCAAGGGTATGTGAGATTATCACTATTTTCAACTTTAACTTTGAAATTATTTCCAAAATGAAGTTATGTATAGTCTCTGGGTCTGGTTAATTTTGGGGTGTGTGTGTGTGTGTGTGTGTGTGTGTGTACAACTTTTTATACTAAAGTTTAGAAGAATTTTTAAAGTTAAAAGACCCAAGAAATTAAAAGAGAGAAAAACTATAATTCAGCCCTTCCCTCATGGAGCAACTGTGTTCAGTTTAAGTCATGAGTCTTTATGAAGATGGTCTTCTTGAGTGCCTGAGGTTTCTGTCCGCCAACTCACTCACACAAGCCTCTAAATTACTGCTAATCACCGTGAGGTGAACCCACCTTCTGGTATCCATGCCCTTGGTCAATCAACCTCTTCTCAAAGTCTGGAGCTAGCAAGTGGATGAACGTGAGTGTGTGTTCAAGAGTGTGTGCATGTGAGTGTGTGTGAGTGAGTGTGTGTGTGAGTGAGTGTGTGTGCATGTGTGAGTATGTGTGCACATGCATATGGAACTCAGAGGTCAATCCTGGGTACTCTTCAAGCACCAGCTGCCTTGCTCTTTTGAGACAGGGTCCCTTGCTGGCCTGGAACATGTCAAGCAGACTAGGTGAGCCAACGAGTAATCCACCCGGAGTCTCCAACCATTCATCCTATGCTGGGATTCCAAGTGCATGCCAACACACCTGGCTTCTTAAATGTGGATTCTAGGGATCAAACTCAGACCCTCATGCTTGCAAGGCAAGCGCTTCACTGAAGGAGCTGTCTTCCCAGGTCCTACTAACTTATTTCCACACAATATGGCAAAAGCAATACGTGATTCTAAGATGAGGTCGAACAAAGCTTCAATACTCATCCCTCACATTCTCATTCTCTTTCTCTCTCCCCTCCTCTTCCCCTCCCTCCCTCTCTTTGCTCAGGAAGATGAAGTCAGCCACTGTGGGTAAGTTGTTTATATAGAGGTCCAAGTATCATGGAGCCAACAATGGCCTCTAGCTCACAGCCTTCAAAGGACTGACTGTTGCCAACAACCATGTGGGTGAGTTTGGAAATGAATCATCCTCAGAAAAAGACTGAGGTGAGGTGATCCAAGCCTGGCTTTCCAGCAGCCTTCTGAGGGGCTTTGAACTAGAGAGCCCAGTTAAGCCACACACAGCTTTCATATCCACAGAAACTTAGAGGTGTGTGTGCAACTTTTAATATTTATTCATATCTACATTTATGTTTATGTGGGGGATCATGTGAGTGTAAGTACTTTAGAAGGCCAGGGGCCATCAGGTTCCCTAGAGCTGAAGTTATAGGTGGTCATGAACTGCTCACTGTGGGTGTTGAGAACTGAACTCAGGTCCTCCACCAAAGCAGTACCTGCTCTTAATTACTAAGCCATCTCTCCAGCCATCTATGCTGTTTAAGACACTAAGTTTGGGATAATTAGTATACAGTCATGGATCACTCATGTAATCAATCACACATCTAAAAACAGGATAGGCATTGAGGAATGACCTTATCAAGTTCACTGAAAGAGAAGGCGGGCCTGGGGAGTTCCGCCAGAGAAAACTCTAATTGTTCTATAGATGAGGTGTACACTCAGCAGGGCCCTCAGTGACCCTTGTGGTATGCACTCAACAGATGAGAACCATTAGGATGAACAGTCCTTTTCAGGAAGATATGCCTGGCCCAGGTCACAGGGCATGGCTAGACAGACAAGATTTACATACACATCAGCAAATCAATTTTTCCATATTCTGTAGTCACTTGGAAAATGAATCAACATGTGATTTTTATAGCTTCAAACAAGACAAATGAGATCACAGATAACATGGAATTGCTTTGTAAACTTAAAGCTAGGCATGGTGGCACAGACCTGTAATCCCAGCACTCTGGAAGTGGAGGTAGGGGGACCAGGAGGTTAAGTTCATCCCCAGCTACAGAGTTCAAGGCCAGCCTGAGCTACATGAGGACCCTGCCTGTGTGTGTGTGTGTGTGTGTGTGTGTGTGTGTGTGTGTGTGTGTGTGAGGGGTGGGTGTTTCTTGGTGAGATTTTCAGATTTGTGTGTTTATGGTGATAGAAGAGTACTCCGCAGAACAGACCCATAAAATTCATTGAATTGTTTACTGATAGCCTGTAAGCTGTTTCTCACATTTTTACATGTTAATGATTTAAAGATGGAGCTGACAAAATGGCTCAGCAGATAAGAGTGCTTGCTGAGCAAGCCTCGGGTTCAATCCCTGGAACCCACATAAAGGAACGAAAACAGAAAACAGGACCCTAGAGCACGGTGTTCTCTCCTTCCTGGATTCTGTAAGCTAAGCGGCCATGTTCTGCCACAGTGTCCCACTATGGTTGACTGAAATCTTTGAAATAATGAGCCAAAAGATATCCTCTGGCCTTTAAATTATTTCCTGTGTTTGGTCATAGCAATGATAAATGAATATCATCGGATTTGAGAAAGCTTCCTATAAAAAACAGTTTCTGAGCTACGAGTTGATGGCTGTGATGAGTTATAGCCATGTGGAGATCAGGAAAGGTGTTCCAGAGGGTACACAGGCATTCACGATGTGTCGCTCTACGGGAAAGCATGAGATGTGAATCTTAAAGAGAGGGGTTAAGCTCTGGGTCGCTGGGTTTTGCAAATCCTTCTTTCTATTGCTGTGATAAATAAAACAAAACAATAAGTGACCAAAAGAAACTTGGTGAGGGAAGGGTTTGTCTGGCTTACCTGTCCCAGTAAAAATAGTGTATCACTAAGGGAAGTCAGGGCAGGAATTCACGTAGGGCAGGAACCTGAAGGCAGGAACTTAAGCCAAAGCCATGGAGGAATGCTATTCTCTGGCTTGCAGACATCCCCTTACCTCCAGATTACTCAGCTTTCTTTCTTACATAACCCAGGACCACCTGCCCAGCCACAGTGGGCTACCCACCCCCACCAATCAATCAAGAAAATGCTCCATAGACTTGCCTACAGGTTAATCTGATGGAGGCAATTCCTCCATCAGATATGTCTAGGTTTGTGTCAAGTTGATCAAACTAGCAGGCACATCTAAGATTAGTTCACATTCACCTGAGGACAATGTGCTATCTAATAATGTCAGCTTGAGATAAGTCTGACTCAGTGACTCATTGATCCTGGGCCTGAGCAAAAGCAGAAAGTCAGTAAGCTCTCAGATACATGGGATGTGACTTAGGCAATTAAGAACCTTCCATGAGCCGGGCAGCGGTGGCGCACGTCTTTATTCCCAGCACTCGGGAGGCAGAGCCAGGCGGATCTCTGTGAGTTCAAGGCCAGCCTGGACTACAGAGCGAGATCCAGGACAGGAACCAAAACTACATGGAGAAACCCTATCTTGAAAAACCAAAAAAGAACCTTCTATGAGGTGAAAGCCCACGAATCGTCTTTCTGTTGAGCAGCAGGAGGAGGGCAGTCCTATCAGTCACTTCAGCCTGGGTCCACCTCAGCCTCCTAGAACCTCAAGTCCCGTAGCACATGATAAAACACAGATGGAGGGGGCTGGAGAGCTGGTTCAATGGGTGGAGTGTCAGCTGCTGCATCAACACAAGGATCTGGGTTCGTATTCCTGCCACCCATTAACAGTTGAGATGTGGGCACACTGCCATAAGCCCAGCTCTGCAGAGGCAAAGACTAGTAGGTCCCAGGGACTCACTTGCCAGACAGCTGAGCCAAATCAGCAAGTTCAACAAGAGACCCTGTCCTAAAAACTAAGGGGAAGAGTCTGGGAGAGGAGGACAACTGACTTCAGTCTCAGCCTTCACATACGACCTCACAGGTGAGTGCAACACACACACACACACACACACACACACACACACACACACACACACA
>CABHPH010155117.1:0-40400 GCA_902168325.1 Peromyscus nudipes | reverse complement strand
TTTAAAAGTTGTATTGATGTAACTTCAACAGTCATCACTCAAGTAAAAAATGAATATAAAATATCTTGTATAATTTTAATATCCTGTGTGGTGATATTTTGTTTGTGCTCTAACAAATAAAGCTTGCCTGGAGAACAGAGTACAGAGCTAGCCACTAGAGGCTAGGCAGTGGTGGCACACACCTTTAATCCCAGCACTTGGGATCTCATGCCTTTGATCCCAGTACTTAGGAATAACAGGCCTTTAATCCCAGCAACTGGGAGGAGGAAACAGGAAGTGATATGGCTGAGAAAAGAGAGAAAATGATAAGGCATGGTGGAGACAAGATCTTGGCCCCACCAGTCTGAGGACTGATAGACGTAAGAAGTCTTTCTAGTGCCTGGCTACTCTGCTTCTCTGATCTTTCAGCTTTCACCCTGATATCTGACTCTGGGTTTTTATTATTAAGATCATTTAGAATTTGTGCTACAATCCCATCCAAACGTTAAATGTGAAATTAAAATTAATAGTAATAAAATACAGTTATCACTTCCTAGAAGAAAGAAACCTTGTTTCTATGGGTTAAACATATTTGTCAAAATGTGACTTAACATGTTAATCCAAATGTTAAATAAAAGTTACAATATATTTATCTATGCATATCATAATAAATTCAGTTTTTATAATACATTGATTATATATTAAAGTTCTACAATTCAAACATATTCAGTCAAATTAGTGTAAAGACTTGGCATAAGGACAATCTTGTGGTTCTGTATAAATATTTTTGTGGCAACAGAATCTGAGAGAAAAGTTAAAAGTAAGATAAATTATTCTTTTTTTTTTTTTTGGTTTTTCAAGACAGGGTTTCTCTGTGTAGCTTTGCGCCTTTTCCTGGAACTCACTTGGTAGCCCAGGCTGGCCTCGAACTCACAGAGATCCACCTGGCTCTGCCTCCCGAGTGCTGGGATTAAAGGCGTGCGCCACCACCGCCCACCTAAATTATTCTTACATAATAGGTAAAAAAATAAGAACATATAGATTCATTTTTACAGTGAGCTTGGGATCCACAGATATAACCTTTGCTAATGGAAGCCAGCATACATAGCAATGATAGCTTAACTTAATGGTAAATAAATATTTAACTAAAATGGAAATCGCTCGTGTAAATATTCTTGATTAATACAAGGCAGTTTTTCTACATTTATAATGCATCAAATAATATAAATATATTATAATAATATAAATGATAGGGGCTGGAGAGATGGCTCAGAGGTTAAGAGTACTGACTGATCTTCCAGAGGTCCTGAGTTCAATTCCCAGCAACCACATGGTGGCTCACAACTATCTATAACGAGATCTGGTGCCCTCTTCTGGCCTGCAGGCATATATGCAGGCAAAACACTGTAATTAATAAATAATAAAATCTTTTAAAAAATAATATAAATAATATAAACATGCATGGGTTTACTGCAAGAAAATTGTAAGACTCTGTCAAAGAAGCTGAGGTTCTAATAAATGGTCAAATATTCTGTGGTCAAGGAGAGTAAGAATATTTAAAATGTTAGTTCTCGTCAGCTTTATGTATTCAGTGAAATTCCAATCAAATTCCTAACAAATTATTTTATTCACATCAACAAATTAAGTCTAAAGTTTGTCCGATTAGGCAAAAATTACAGAGTAATCTAAAACAATACTAAAGAGGAACAAACTTGGAGAACCAGGCCTATGTAACTTTCAAATAAAACTACAAGAATCAAGATAGTTCACTACTGCAGTCCTATTCCTTGGAGATCAAGCCAATAGGATCTTAAACTTGGGACCAGCCTGGGCTACATAGGAATTCAGGGCAAGCCTGTCACACTGAAACTCTGTCACAAAAATAAATAAGTAAATAAATAAAAACAACCTTTCTCCACAAAGATAATGTAGAATTGATGAAAAAACAATCAATGGAATCAGAGTAGAAGACTCAGAAACTGACCCTCATATCAGCCTCTCTTTGATGAAGGAAAGGCAACTCCATACAGAGAAGACACTCATCAATGAATGTAGCAGATTTGAAATGAGCTTGCAAAAGTGTGAATGGAAACCCAGATCTCACAGCTTGCACAGCCTCTCAAAGTGATTGGGAGCATCATAAGCAAGATGAAAAGCACTGAACATCTAAAGAAAAACCCAGAGCCCATCTTAACAACATTAAGTTGGTTGATTCTTATATTCAACACCCTACGGGTCATTCTTAAAAAGCTGCATCACTATTGTCAAAGTTATTGTTAAGATAATAAAAATGGATATCCCAAACTTGAAGGCCATATTTGGAAAATATATGTCTGATAAGGCGTGAGCATAGACACAGACAAAGAATTCTCCCAGTTCAGTGCAAGCAAAGAGGCCAATGAAAGATTAGGACAAAGTTATGAATGGACAGACATCTTGTCATAAAAGATAGACAGAAAAAATAGGTACACACAACATGCTTTATTTAAATCTCATTACAGAAATATAAACTAAAACGTCCACGTAAGATAGTTATACACCTATAGAGAGTCTGAAATTCAAAACCCTGACACCAACTGCTGATAAGGATGTGCAGAAACAGAACCACAATGCAAAGGGTACAGCAACTTTGGATGGCAGATAGGTTTTCACAAACCTAAAAATCACCTTACTACCCAAAGAACTGAAAGCTTACATCTGTATAAAAAGTTAACTATAAATATTTACAGAATCTTTGTTCATAGTTGTAAAAAAACAAATTAATTCAAATGAAACCCCCCAAACAAGCAAAACATCCTTCTGTGGTTAAAAGAATCGACTGTTGTATATCTATGAAATTGAATATTATTATTTGGATATAGAACTGAATCATCTTTCCAGAAAAATATGGAAGAGATCTTAAGTCTGAAAGAGCTATGCTATGTATGAGTCAACTACAAGACACTCTGTCAAAGGCAAAATTATATACAGCAAAATGATGAGTGGTTTCTGGTGATTGGAGTATTAGGGTAACGGGAAGGAACAGATTGTTGAAGTATAGGGGATTTTTAGGGAAGTGAAGCTGTTATTGCAGGATATTTAATGATGGATACATGGTATTTATCATTTGTCAAAGTCCAATGAAATTTATCACACAAAAAATAAACTCTGATGTGCATAATAACTTCAGTTAACAATGCATCAATACCAGTTCATCAGTCATAGGAAAAACACACACTATTGTTTGATATTTATAATAAGAACATCATGTGAAGAGATCATGTGGGGATCTATATACTTTCTGCACATGTTGGTATATATATATATATATATTTGTATAGATTATGCAAACCATTTAAATCATTTATCAGATATCTTTTAAAAATATTTTCTCAAAAATCTGTGGCTTGTCTTTTACTCCCATGACTATGTCATCTTCCAACTAGAAGTTGTTAACTGTAAAGAAGTCCAGTTTATCCATTATTCCTTTAGGAATCTGACTGAGTTGTTGGGTTTGAAGTCACAGCCAACCTAACATCAAGATTTTACCCCATTATCATCTAAATATGTAATTTTTCATATTTAGGCTTCTGGTCCTTTTTAAATTAATATTTGTGAAAATTACAATGTATTTGTCTAGATTTGTGTAAGATTAAATTTGCTGCTCTGTCAGTTATTAGTGAGCTCATAGTGTGGTTCATTTCTTAGCTTTCTGTTCTGTCTTGTTGAACTGTATTGGTCTGTCTTTTACCAGCACCGTACTCTCTTGGTCATTATGGCTTTATGATAATGCCTGAATTCAGGCAGTATTGGACCTCGAATTTCATTTTTCAATGTTGTGCTTTGTAGTCTGATTCTTTTTCCTGCCCATGAAATTTCAGAGTCAGTTAATCAATATCCATAAAGTAGTTTATTTTGGCCTGAGTTCATATTGTGTTGAATTGACAGACAAACATCTGGAAAATGGATGCCATTTAAAAATTCAGGCTTTGGATACATAAACAGCAATCTTTCCATTCCTCCTGCTTTGTCTTCTTTTCATCCATGTTTCACAGTTTTCCCTAAATAGCTTGTGTTCTACAATCCTAAATTTGAAATGGCAGAGAAATCTTAGCCTTTTTTTAAATCTTGGGTCAAGTGCTCAATATTTGTACATAAAAATTACTTATTTGTCCCTGTTATTTATTATTATGCAGTTTAATATCTGCACGAGAAATAATTAAAAAATACTCATTTAATTCCTGTTTAGAAGAAAGCGTGTATGTTTTCTTTATGCTAAAACTTATAGGTACATGTTTTATGGGCCAGCATATATGAGCTGCCCACATAGTTCATTTTATGAATATTAAAATCCAAACTACATTGGTCATAACATTTCATAAATGTCAACTGAGCCAAATTGTTAGTGGTACTATTGAAATTTCCAATGTTGTTAATAATGTTGCTTATGTGTGTTATTATTCTAGATAGCAGTTAATACTTCAAATGTGTTCATGTATTTGACAATTTTCTATTTTGTTTTCCAATTTTATTTATGTATTTTGAAGTACTCTTTTGGTTTTGCCACACAATTATTGTTTCAGTGCTTTTTATGGATTGACAGCTGACTGAAATATCTCTTCTTTATCTCTAGTAATACTTATGCTCCTGGAATCTACTATATATGACTCAAATATAGTTTCCCTATTTTCCCTGTATATATTGTCTTTGTGATACACTTGTTTGCTCCATTTTACTTCCAAGTCAACCAGTATATTGTTACTTACATTGCATATGTTGAGAAAAGTATGAATTAGGTCTTATACTAGTTTTCTCTCTATTACTGAGATAATGACCATGACCAATGGCAACTTGAGGAGCAAGGGTTTGTTTCATGTTGAAGATTACCGTCCATCACTAAAGGAAGTTAGATCAGAAACTCAAAGTAGAAACTGGAGGCAGGAGTTGAAACAGAGACTGTGGAAGAGTGCTGTTTACTGGCTTGCTCCCTATGGCTTACTCACCCTGCTTTCTTACAGAACCCAGGACCAACTGCCCAGGTGTGGCACCACCCCAATGATCTAGGCCCTCCTACCTCAAACATTAATCAAGAAAATAAGCCCCCAGAGAAGATCCCTTCCTCCCCCCAATCCCTTATTAGCTGCCTAACCTCTGTGGATATTCTAAATAAAACATACATGTCTAAAGATTCAAAGCTAACATCAACATCTAAGAAAAACATACAGTGTTTTCTTTCTAGGTCCAGATTATCTCACTGGAGATAATGGCAATGCCCCTTCCACTTGTAGTCAAGACTTATCTGTAATTCGTAGCTGCTGGGAGAGGAAAATCAGTTTTCTTCAATGGAGTGACACTGGGTACATAAAACACACCCTGAAGCTGCCATCATTCTCAGGAGTAGTTGACCCACACAAATCAGACCCCAGTGTGTGCGTGCGTGCGTGTGTGTGTGTGTGTGTGTGTGTGTGTGTGGTTTTTGTTTTTTGTTTTTTAAAAGAGAGAAAGAACTTGCAGTTGTATGGGTAGAAAAGGGGGAAGGATCTGAGAAGAGTTTGAGGAGAGAAAGAATATGATCACAATATAGTGTATAAAATTCTAAAAGAAATAAACAAAACCATTTTAAAAAAAGAAAACATCTTACAGACTTGCCTACAGGCAATCTCTCAACTAAGATTTCTCTTCCCAGGTGACCCTTGCTTTTGTCAACTTGACAAAAATCTAACCAGGATAGTTCTTTTTTTAAAAATTATTCTGGCCGCCATTGATTTTTAAATATAAGATATACTGGATTTGTATCTAATATGATTATTCAACTGAGACCTATCCACTAGCTCTTTACTTATAGCTGTCCATCAGACTTTTTTTTAAATAGTTCACCTATTTCTTCTTTTCTACAAATTATATTAGTACACTTTTAAAATCATCTTTTGCTTTAGTGTTTTCATTTAACATTTTTCTCCAGAAATTAAAATACAGATATATAACAACATTCTTACTATTGAGTATTTAGGTATTTAATTATATTTCATTATATGCTATGTAATGACAAATTTCATTTGTCATCTATCTTTTGGCTACATATCTAAATATTAATATCAATTAATATAATATATTGATCATATTATATTGATATATGTCATATCACATATTATATAATAAAGTACACACTATATAATGTGCTGATTACATTATTTTAGGTTATTTGATTGTATCATATTATACTGATTAATATATCATATAATATTAATATCAGAATTCAGTCTTATCAATTTCACATTAGATAGTCTTTTTGTTCTTTAAATGGAATAAGTATAGCAGGATGGTTCAGTGAGTAACAACACGTTACCAATCCTGAAACCTGAGTTTTATCCCCATGGCCCACATTTTGGAAGATGAAAAAAAAAACCACTGTCTGGTTGTCTCTGACCTGTGTGTTTGTGTGCAAATAACTGAATAAGCAAAAAAATAAATGTAATACTTAGAAGAGAGAGCAGTTAATATTCCATGTATATTTAATGTTCCCAGTGATCGTTATTCTTCTTTGTAGATGTAGGCTACGTCTAGAGCAGTTGCTAAGGTGAGCAGCTTCTTATGTCTACCGCACACGGCAGCACTGTAGGTAATTCCGGAAATCAGCTTTTGTTCTTGTGAGTATTTGACCTTAGTCTTTGAAAGACATTCAGTTCTTCAGAGGCATTCTTTCATTGTCTCCTAGATTTTACTGCTGGAATAAGGTTTGATATTATTTTCATTATTACATTTTGCATAATGCACCTCTTTCACACAAGGATAATCTCACGCCTGATTTTCCTGTTTCTCTTCCACTCCCTTCAGCTCTGTTAGAGTTCTGCTGAGGACAGTTGTCTGGGCAGCTGCACTGTTAAAGTTTCACTGGGGTCCTTGGAACTGTAAGTTGATGTTTTTTTTCACACATTTGAAAACATGAAATTATTATTTCTTCAATTATTTTTTTTCTGTTTTGCTTTCTCCTTTCCCATATGGGACTTGAAACTGTGTGTGTGTGTGTGTGTGTGTGTGTGTGTGTGTGTGTGTGTGTGTGTATATCTATCATATGATGTATATCATATGTACATCAATGTATACAGGCAATTTTTGTTATATTGTTTTAAACTGACTCAGCTTTATGTTCTTTCTTTTTTTCTGCCTTTTTTATAATGCTGATTATACATTCATCTGCTTTTAAGATCAGTAATTCTCTGAGTCTTCTATCTTCTGTTAAGCCTACCAAATGGGTCATATTAGATATATTTTTTGGTTTGAGAATTTTCAACTCATTTTTTTTGTTTGTTTTTCGAGACAGTGTTTCTCTGTGTAGCTTTGCGCCTTTCCTGGATCTCACTCTGTAGACTGGGCTGGCCTCGAACTCACAAAGATCCACCTGCCTCTCAAGTGCTGGGATTAAAGGCATGCGCCACCACCGCCCAGCCTATAATGAAGTTTTTACAAATATCTGCAGTAACTGGTTTAAAACTTAATATCTAATTTTATCTCTGCGTCATCTCCAGCTCCTTTTTTTTTTTTTCCGGTTGCTGTTTTAGGATTAGTCACCCTGAATACTGATGTGCCTAGTGACGTTTTTGAGTATGCTCGATATACTAGACTTCCTGTCACTTGTGGCTGTGCTTTGTGGCCATTCCTCCCTTCCTCCCTCTTTCCTTCCTGCTTGTCTGCCTTCTGTCCTTTGTCCCTTTTCTCTCACTCTACACACGCCCTCTCTCTTTCTATCATAATCAGAGTTAGACTTCATAAGGAAGAAATATCAACAGAGATTTCAGCACCAGGAATGATGGAGAGCTGCCCAGGGAAAGGTTAGGACGCACCTAAGTGTAGGCATGGGTGTTTCAAGAGAGAGGGAGTCATGGGCTTCTCAAAATGTCAGGTGGTATTTTATGTTGTAGACTGTAACATGTCTTTCATAACCACCTCCTTCTACTGCTCTAGGGAGAGACAGACCACATAAAATACTTAAAGCCAGTGGACACCACTGTGTTCCAAAATAAACCTGCTTACAAAGCGAGGTGGTGAGGGTGTAGAGTGCATTTTGCTTAACTCCTCTTTTGAGCATACTTTTTGTTCTTTTATTGAAAATAGATTTTTTTTCATGTAATATGTACTGATTGAGGTTCCCCTTCTACTCCTCCCAGTTCCTTCCCACCCCCTTTCCCATCCATCTCATTAGAAAACAAATAGGCTAAGGGATAACAATAAAACAAAATATAATAAGATAAAACAAACAAACAAAAAATCCACACTGGAATTGGACAAAACAAACAAACAGAAGGGCAAGAACCCAAGAAAAGACAAAAGAAACAGATACAGACACAGAGATCCACTCATTCACTCACTCAGGATTCCCACAAAAACACAAAAAACTGAAAAGCCATTATGTACATGCAAGGGGACCCGTAGGGTAAAAAAAAAAAAAAAAAGGAAAAAGAAAAAAAATAACAATAAATAAAATAAAATTTAAAAAAGAGAAAAGAAAAAGCTCTGACACAATATTACGAGGCAAGCAAACTCCAAAGATGCCGTTGAGCTTGTTTTCAGTTGGCGGTTTAATGCTGGGCATGAGGCCTACCCTTAAGGGTAATTTGTTTCTCCAGTAAGACTCCCTTGGAGAAAACTACATTTTCATTTGCAAGTGGTTGTCAATTGGAGATAGCTTCTGAGTTAGGTGGGGGGCATGTTTCTGTTTCTCCCTTCAGCTCTAGAACACCATCTGGCACAGACCTGTGCAGGCCCTGTGCGTGCTCAGTCTCTTTGGGTTCTTCTGTGCGTTGGTCCTGCTGTGTTTAGAAGTCCTTCTTGCATCGGTGTCCTCCATTCCCTCTGGATTCCTTTTTTATAGAGCAGTCATTGTGTAAGGTAGTTTGACTACTGGCATTTCTGATTTCTTGTTATTGCTTTTGTTTTTTGCTAGTCTTTCTTTGAGGCAAGGCCTCTTGTAACCCAAGCTGGCTTTCAACTCTTTATAAAACAAAGGACGGTCTTTACCTAGCAAGTGTAGGGATTGCAGTCGTGCAGCAAGCAACATACCTAGTTTTTATTGTCTGTTTTGAAGGATCCATATCAGCTTTGAACATATCTCTTCTTAGGAGTTTTCTTATACTGAAAGGTCTGGACTTTTTAGATGCAGTTCCATGACTTCTGCTGTCACTCTTCAGTGTCAGGTGGACAGAGCTGATTACTCCTGACATTTTAGTCTCACCTTTGCTTTCCAAGGCTGGACCTCTGTGACTGTTCATGTCTTCAACCCTTGTACAGATTCTCCTGTAACTTTAGTTCCCAGCTGCTTTGTCTGACTTGAACAATTCTATAATATTTTGCTATTTGGGGGCATTCCCTAGAGACTAAAATCAGCTGTTGCTTTGGTTATGAATGGTCATATGTTCCTGATTTTGATTGTTTTGTTTTTTATAATACAGTCTCTCTATGTTGCACTGATGGCTTGGAATTCCACACATAGGCAAGACTGACCTTGAAGTCATAGAGGACCTTCTGCTTTTGCTTCTTGAATGCTGGCTAAAGGCATGTACTGTCAGACCTAGCTATGTTTCTGATTTTGAAAGTGCTGACATTGAAATTTACAATCAAAATAATGTTCTTAGATCATTGACATTATCAATTTTGTTTATATTAAGCAAGTAACTAAACATATAAGTTATAAACATGCTTTGCTCACTATAATTTATACATCAGTAATCTGCACAGACAGACATTTTGTTAGGATGTCCAAAGACTAGTCTTGACTTCCAGAAGTCTTGTCTTGGTCTGCATTCTTGTTAAACTTTCCTGGTCTCAGTACAGTATGAGCTTGGACTAGAGTCCAGTCTTCACAAAGGCTATCTGGAATGCTTGTCCACAGTGAAGGTTTTTGATTTACACACACAGATCTTATCTAGGTTAAAGACTGAATATCTCTGTAGAAAGTACTGTCTTATACAACACCATATCTAAAGTCTGTATCAAGGCAAAATAGGGCACAAGATCCCTAGCCATAATTCTATAACTCCTGAGGTTGTTAGAGCAAAGCTTTCTCCTTGAAAATGAAGATATAGCAATTAAATGGATTCATTTTGCTATTAAAAATACAATATCCCACCGGGCGTTAGTGGCGCACACCTTTAATCCGAGCGCTCGGGAGGCAGAGACAGGCAGATCTCTGTGAGTTCGAGGCCAGCCTGGGCTACCAAGTGAGCTCCAGGAAAGGCTCAAAGCTACACAGAGAAACCCTGTCTCGAAAAACCAAAAAAAAAAAAAATACAATATCCCACCAATTTGGGGGCCAGTGAGATGGCTCAGCTGGTGAAGGTGCTTATCACCAAGCCTGAGATGTGATGACCTGGGTTTGATTCCTGAGATTCACGTGCTGGAAAGAAAGAACCTCCTTCTGCAAGCTGTCCTCCATTCTTCACATGTATGTGGCACACCCGTCCCCTGCCCCACACAATTAAATATATAAGTAAACAAAAAAGTGGCATTATTTGGAGGAGCATATTTTTGTTTGTTTGTTTGTTTTTTGCCTTTAACTCTGAGGAAGTATACTTAGCCTCTCTGCTAACTGTGACAGGCACATAAATAAAGTGTCTTGGAAATGAATTGAATGTGGAATATAACTACATGGCTGCAAAAGTTCCGATACTTCGTTCAGGACTTACTTTTCTCCATATACACACAGTCTAAAATCTGAATATCGACATCATTCTGTTTGCAACTTCTATTACATAACCTATGTTTAAATTAGTAGATTACAGTTAATACAATTTAGTTTATTTTTTTTTATCAGAACATAGCTTAGGAACAGTCTCCCCAAATGAAGTAAGATTCCCATACCTTTGCCGGCTATGTGCCTGTGTTCCAGTTTCTGTAACAGCACTTCTATTTTGATGAGTAAGCCACGAGACTGCAACAATTTTTCTCCAGAAGAGCTGAAATCCAGCTCTCATTTGTCCTTCCTTAGATCTGTCTAAACTAGAAAACAATATTAGAAGCTTCTGACCGCAAACCCTAAGAATATAAGGAATGAGCACATGAGGCTACGTCACTCCCGAAGCATAGAAATGACTGTAAATGAACTCCTTTTAAAATAACTCTTGTCAGCTCACAGTGGCTTGTAGAGAAGCCCACCCTTACCCGAGGAAGGGGCGGGTGGTGCTAGGCTGAGTGGGTTTTCTAAAGGAAACCCCAATGTAATTAGCATGACTGGCCCTTTAACTTTTAACACGTTGCCCCAATTAAGCTTTTGAGGTCTTGGACTACAGTATGAGGTCATAGCTACTAGAAATTGATTCATCCCAGGAAATCATCAGTGCTTCTGATATCCCTGTTAGAGAATTTTATTTAGCTTTTCAGATATCTGCTTCTTTTGCCCTCAAGGGAAGGTGTAAAAGGAATAATGTAAATATGCACATAAGTCCTGAGAGAAACTTTGAGTATTTCTGTCTCTTTTTAAACAAGATCTCCTTGTACTGTCACTGTTCTGTGAGTGAAGGACTGTTGCTCTCTAATGTTCTCCCCATTTGGCAACGAATATGATGCACAGAAAATTTTGAATGTTGTCTTATACATATTCAAACAACTGGGGGATGTTTATAGATTAAGAAATTTTATTTATGATCAAGCCTTCTCATAAATTATCACTATTAACCTTATAGTTCTCATTGCATTTCTAAAAATCAGTGCTTTCATGGTCACTAAATAACAGGTGGGAGATGACCAACTAATTCAATTTTACCTTGTTTTGAGATGTGCTAAATCAGATTGTCACCTTGAGCCCAAGGCACAGTCCTTTCCAATGGTATTTTGGGTTCTCTCTCTCTCTCTCTCTCTCTCTCTCTCTCTCTCTCTCTCTCTCTTTCTCTCTCTCCCTCCCTCCCTCCTTCCCTTCCTCCCCTTCTTTCTTTCTCTTTTTAAACAGAATTTGCAAGGGTTGTATAAGTCAGAGACATGTCTGTTTTGTTAAGGAATTGAAAGCCAGAATATTCTGTGTTGACTCTGCTGTAGAAATCCTCCCTTCACAGGGCACCTTCTGTTTACACGTGAGATTCCTTCCTCATCAAATCTGGGCACACAGGACCTGGTGGGACAGAATGCCCTCCCCAGGGCTGCCTTTTTCAGCTCTGTGCTTTAGCTTCTGTCATCCCCCTGCCGTGGTCTTAAGAGCGTGTAACAAAACCACAGGTGTTACAAACTCTAAATTGGAATTGGATATTGGATGCAGAAACGTGCGCTAATTACACAGCTGTTTTAAATTGTGGTTAAGTGGCCGAAAACTGCCAGGAAGCCCCACCCACATTCATTACTGCCTAAACGAAAGGGACGAGTGTACAGTGATTACCAGGCTCCCTCTGAGTCCCGCAAGCCATAGAGCAGACTTCCTAATTGTCAGCTGGACTGTGCAGGCTTGTTTAAAATAATTAGATTGCCTCAGCTGCCTCAGCAGCGAGCCTCGGTGTAGGTTTTTACAGCAGATACTATCAGCTTCCTGTTCATTTTTGACACTATCATTCTGCCAGGCTGGAAAACCGGGAAGAGGAAAGAGAAGAATTATCCTTAATGTACACAAATAATGCAGCTCAAAAGTCAGGAAGACTCAGCCCCGCATGTGAGATGGATGGAAACAATTCCACAAACAAATCTAAACTGGGGGCGAAATGCGGTGCTCTCATTTTTTTTTTTTCAAGAGGGATAGCTGAAATCTTTCTTAATTACCGCTTATTCCGATGACAGAATTGTAATTTATCATTTAGTTGTAATTTGACATATGTTCACACCTTTGCCATTTCCAATTTCCTCCTTCATTCTAATTGTCTGCTTCACTCGCCTGTCATGCGCTTCTCTTGGGATTAATTCGAGCTGTCTGTCTGCACCAGGCTACCAGCACACTTGGGGCCGCTGAGAGCGTGACAGTGTCAGTGTGCACACAGTTTATCTGAGGCATTACCCAGCCATCACGTTCCCGGGTCTCCTCTTCCATCGCTGTTTACTGTTTATTCCACTTTGCATTTGTGACTTTTCCGTGTTTTATTAGACTCTAATTATGCTCTTGGCTGTCAGCTGTAAGAGAGAAAATGTTACATTAATTGCAGAGAAGGGGGAGGTGCTTGGGAGCGGTAGTAGATGGACCAGTAGATGTCTCTCTCTGTCTCTGGGACCCAGGCATTATTCAAATACTTGCCTTGTCACACTTCACTCTGAATTCTTGATAGAAGCCTATACTCAAACATAAACATGTGAACATTCAAGTTAATGAAGCCTTTTTATGCACAAGCAGTTTTCCCCTCATTTCATCTAAGACTAGGTAAATTGGCACAGTAAGACATGAACCTGAGTTTTCAGCTCACCATGTTTTCTCTTTCAAAGGTCAATTGTTTAATTCATAGATGCTTTCAACACACACATGGTGTGGGACTGTGATAGTATAGAGTATACTCAGTGAACACTGAGACAGACCAGTTCTTTTGAAAATGTATTTGGTTCATTAGGAACATTCTATAATCCCTTCCCTTCCCTTCCCTTCCCTTCCCTTCCCTTCCCTTCCCTTCCCTTCCCTTCCCTTCCCTTCCCTCCCTCTCTTCCTTTCTTCCTCCTTCCCTCACTCCCTTCTTTCTTTTCTTTTCTTTTTTTTTATCCTAGGATTTGAACCTAAGGCCTATGCATGCTGGGCAAGCTATCTAGCACTGATCTACATTCCCAGACTTAGAAACCAATAATCATTCTTTTAAAAATTCTTCGGTTAGGAAGAAGGTTCAATGGGTAAAGCATTTGCATGTAAGCCTGAGGCCCTGAGTTTGGGTCACCAGAACACATGCAAAGCTAAATACAGTAGTGAGTGTCTGCAATTTCAGCTATTCTACAGGTAGCAAGATGGGGCCAAAGACAGCCCACTCAACCTGCAAGTCCTGGGCCATAGCTGGGAGAATGCAGCAGGAGTATGAAACTGCCTCAAAACAAGGTGGAGGTTGAGAACCAAGACCCAAACTATCCTCTGACCTCCACATGAGCACATGCCATGCAAAAATACACACTCACATATGTACACACAGAGAGAGACAGAGAGACAGAGAGAGAGATATTAAAAAACATTTAAAAATCTGTTTCCCAAAGCCATCTCTGCCCAGCAATAGTTTCTTCATATGTCACTTTCTCCAGAATTTCTTCAGAAATAAAAGACTTCTCATTAGAGCTGACCTAAACTATGAAATGCAAGCTTCTTGGTCTCCTTCTAAAGAGATTTTCATTGCAAGTAAAACTTCTTGATAATACGAAGCAGAGGACAGACATTCTCTTCCACCCCTTTAGGTCATGAAGAAGTTGGGATACATTGAATTAGTTTCATCATTACTCCCTGGCCCAAAAGAATGAAAGCAGCTCCTTGTACTAGCTCATTATCTGTGGCAGTGAGCTTGTATTTTGTTTTCTCCTCTCATAATTTTCTCAATCTTGCTTCAGGTAATTGTGGGGCTGATGATATTCTGTAACTTAGATTTCTCCCCCTCGCCCTTTTTTTTGTAATCCTACCAATTAAAGTTCTGTTAATTATGGTTTTTGACTTCGGACTTGCAGCTTTAATTCTATATACTAGAAACGACTATGTCACTGCATGATCATTATTTCACAGAGTCTCGGCTTGTGCAATGCCTGTGTTTCAGTAAATATATACATTAAACCACATTGCTAAGAGTCAGAATTTCATGGAAACTCATATGGCATGAGGGGAGCAAGTCACAGTTTGTAAATTATGATACCTGTTTACAAGGGTTGTAAAACGTTGTCTAGACTCTTTAAAAAATCTTTCACATGATGGACTATAAATTTCTGATATTTATCTAGACTACCTTAGTTATATAACTTACATACTAAAAAATTTAAAATGCTGATTAAATGCAACTCACTGATAAACTTAACTTTTATTTTTTCATTCTTGTTCTAGGATAACTCTGATCTGGAGTATTACTGAAGTCTAAATGAAGCTTTGCAAATGCAATACAAATAAAATGGAGTCAGTTATAAGATTCTAAATCCTAGCGGACAAAATTTTCTAGTATTTACTCTTCTTAAATAAATATATTGAAAACAGAAGAAAGGAACATGTAGAAATCAAGAAGAGAGGTGCAAAAGAGTGAAGAAAGACAATAGTTGGGGGCAGACGGGAGGCCGAGTGTAACTTAAGGATGACAGATTATCCACTTGTACGAAATGCAGTATAAAGCTGAATGATCAAATAAGCCATGTAATAAATGACTTTATGTTTTGGAAGATTTTTTTACATCATCTATACTCTATTTCCCAGATATTTTTTAATTGTCTAAAAATAATGCAAGACCTTGACTATCAAATTTCCAGCTGTGTTTTTTTCTCAACCCTGAGATCTCTTTAGAGTGTTCTGTGATGAACTTCTGATAAGATTTTTACCTTAGCTATTATTTTTAGATTTTGGTTCCTGTTCCAACTTCTTTGCTGCCTTTTGTGATGCTCAGTAATTTTATTTTGTTCTATTTGTGAAAGCACATGTTGTATTCTGACAACATGCCAAGTTCCTGACTGCGACGTTGCTTGGTTCATTCACTTCTTCACATGTTCATTCAATAGGGAATAATAGCAGAGACCAAGAAAGAAACTATTTTCTATAGCCACGGAGCTTGTTTTCGGGTAATTATTCATCCCCTTTACTGATTCCTACTATCATTTCTGCCAGTGTGAGCTTATTCATAGTTTTCTCCCTTTCCATATATTCTGACCATCTCTGTAACCTAACCTATTCTTAAAGGTACAGTAAATTTTAATCTTCATAAGAAAACTGTTCTAACTCATACAGGAAGGGGAATTTCAATTATTAGTTTTTTAAACTTTCTTTTTATTTATTCTTTGTGTCTTTCACATCATGCATCTCAATCCCATTCATTTCCCGGACACTGTGTATCTGTCCTCTGCCCTTTCAATTCCCCCAAAATAAAATTTTAGAAAAAAAATCGATCTCATCATGGAAACTGTAGTGTGACTCAGTGAGTCACACAGTAACCCCCCTTTCCCATACATCTTTATTTGCAAGTGTTCTTTGCAAAGAGCCATTGGTCTGGTTCGAGGCCTCTGTCTTCTGCTACACTATCGATGCTGGGCCCTCACTGGGACTCCTCTAGGATATCCTGTTTGTTGCCCAGTGTTGTAGAGATCCTATAGCTTTGGGTCTGGTGGACCAGCCCCTTCATGTGCTACAGAAGACCATATATGGGGTGGATGTTGGGGGGGGGGTCAACTCATAAACCTGGTTCTGGGCCTGGGTAGTGGCAGGGTTGATCAGCCTGCCAGCTCTCCCTTATCCTCACTACTCCAATTTCCCGAATTGTCCTGACTAGTTTACGCCTTGCAGCAATGAACAAAGGACAGGTCCAGTTCTCCTGGTTTCATGACCTCAGGGTCAGCCCTCCCACACCTGTACCATCAGGGCCAGCTCTACTGTGTTGCCCAGGTGAGGTACAGGGGCCACTCTCCGGAGTGCTGCTGCAGCTGGTGAGGGGCAGGGACACCTCTCCCACTCTTATGACCTCAGGGTCAGCTCTCCCACCTGTCACAGGCAGTGAGGGATGGAGGAGGAGGGGAGGGGAAGAGGGGAAGATATCTTTCCCCATCCACACCACCATATGGCAGGTGAGGGGTGGGGCCAGATCTCCCACACTCATGTTCTCAGGCTGGCTCACCTCTGCCCCTGTCACTGGCACCCCTGTCAGTAGGGTCAGCTCTACTCTGCTGCCCAGTCAAGGTGCAGGGTCCACTTTCTCGAGTGCTGCAGCTGGTTAGGGAGATGAGTCAGCTCCCTAATCCATCACAGGTGGTAGGGGCAAGGGGGAGGGCATCTTTCCCACAGACAAAGGGGCTGTGGCCAGCTGTGCCACACTCGCACCCTCAGGGCCAGCTCACCCACGCATCTGCCAATAGAGTCAGCTCTACTGTGCTGCCCAAGCAAGGTGCAGGGCCTGCTCTCTCAAGTGCAGCAGTTGGTGAGGGGCAGAGGCAGCTCACCCATTCTTATGACCTCAGGACCAGCTCTCCCACCTGCCTCAGGCATGGGGGTCTGGGGGTTATCTCTCCCCTGTCCATGCCACCATGTGGTAGATGAGGGGCAGGCCCAGATCTCCCACACTCATGTTCTTGGGCTGGCTCATCTGTACTGTGCTGCCCAGACGAGGTGCAGGTGCAGGGCCTGCTACGAAATTCAATTTTTGTTTACACATTACATTTGTGCTTCTTTAAAATTTTTTTTTTGTTGAATCTTGACCTATTTTATTGTATCTTTCCATAGCACAGCAATGTCTCTTAAGAAAGTCTGTACATCACAATAATTTATGAAGATCTTTAGTGGTCCACTTGTTTTAAATTCTGTACATCAGGTGTCTGAAATGCATTTGTTTAAAAACCATCACAACAGAGTCTCCCAATCCTCCAGCTAACACAGGCCACAGCATTCATCGATAGACCACAGAACTGATTGATCTCTGTATTAACCATATTACATTGTGTAGACTTTTATAGCCTCAGGGAAAGGAAATCACCCTGCTTCTTCCTCTATAGACTTACTACATAAGCATGAGAAGGCACTCTATTTTTATTTTATTATCTTTCAGAAAAATCTGATAACTGATGACTTTAAACTTCTGTCAAATGATGAGAGAAAAAAAGCACAAAGAAATTTATAACTTACTTTATTTCATCCAAAACTTTCTGACAGAGTTTCTAATTAAAGAATGATATAAAAGGAATAATAAGAGTAGAAAATAAGAATCTTGGCTATAGAGATGTCTTTATTGTCTTAAAATACCAAGATAATTCATAGAAAAAAATGAGAACAGAGTTATTCATTAACATTTTAAATATGAAAGACTACCTAGCAGAATTATGGACCTAGAATAAAATCAAATCATGATGGTTTTTAAAAAAGCATAGTGGTAAAATGAGGTCCTGCTATATTCATAGATTAGTGCCGTGTTCAACCATTGTCAGAGAAGATTCTGCCTGCAGCAGATGGGAACAAAAATAGAAACCACAGCCAGACACCACATAGAGACTGAGAGATCTTGGAACATTCAGCTCTAAATGGTATGTCTCCATCAAATCCTTCCCCTCAGAGCTTAAGGAAACCCATGGGAGAGAAGGCAGAAGGACTGTAAGTGCCAGAGAGGATGGAGGACACCAGGAGAACAAGGCCCTTTAGATCAACATGGGCAAAGCTCATATGAACTCACAGAGACTGAAGCAGCATGCACAAGGTTTCCAGGGGGTCTGCACCTGGCCCCCTGCATTTACATGGTGGCTTCCAGTTCAGTGTTTTCATGGGATTCCCAAATTGCAAATGATTAAGTCTCTGATTCTTGTGCTTTCTCTTGTGCTCTTTTCCTTCTGTTGGTCTGTCTTGTCCAATTTGTTGTGATAGTTTTTCTTCATCCCATTAAATTTTATTTTGCTATCTTTAAAAAAAATGAATGAAAATCTAGCCACTAGGATAAAGGTCAGAACTGAACTGCCATTTATACTTTCTAGGAGAAGGAAAATTTTGTCAATGGAGTGACACTGGGTATATCAACAACACCAGGGTAAGTCTCATGTTTAGGATTAGTTGACCAACATATAATAGACTCCATAGGTTTTTGTTTTGTTGTTGTTGTTGTGTGTGTTCATTTGGTTACAGTTGGGTGTTTTGGGGTATGTTTTCTTTCTTTCTTTTCTTTCTTTTTTTTTTCAGAGAGCTGTTGTATTGAGTTTTTGTTCCCTGAGAAGGAACTTAAAGTTGGCTGGGTAGGGATGGGAAGAGATCTGAAAGGGTTTAGGTGAGGGGAAGGAAAGAAAGATGTCTTAGTTAGGGTTTCAAATCTTGTGAACAAAGGAAATCATTTAATTGGGGTGACTTACATTTTCAGAGGTTTCGTCCATTATCATCATGGTATGACAGGGTGGAGTGTAAGCAGGCATGCTGGAGAAGTAGATGAATGTCCTACATCTTGGCTTGCAGGCAAAAGGAAGTGGTCTGTCTCATTGGGTGTGACTTGAGCATATATGAGACGTCAAAGCCCACCTCCACAGTGACACACTTCTTCCAACAAGGCCACACCTCCTAATAATGCCACTCCCTTTAGGGGCCATTTTCTTTCAAACCACCATAGAAGGGGAGGTGAAAGATAAGGAGAGGGAAAGAAAAATACTTAATTTAAAACAATAAGATGTAAAAATAAACAATAAAATGTGACATATATATACATATATATGTTGAAAGATTGCCTAGAAGTATCATATAGACTTAGTATAATAAATCTAACCATAATTGAATTAATTTGGTCTTCTTTGCAAAGTGGGGATGGAGGGCATTTGAAAGTATGCGTAAACGGGCAAATAAGATACTCAATTACTCATTAAGAAGGCAAATCAAGGCATCTGCTGATTACAGTAGATATGACCATGGGAAGGTAGCTTCTAGGCACATCAATCTAAAAGACTGATTGATAGGAGAAAAATCAGGAGCTGTGTGAAAACCGCATGACCTAAACCTGGGACACGGGGTCCAGCTGACATAAATAGTAAGCTCCAGATTGTATGCTGCTTCACTGATTTCAGTCTTTTTTAGCAGACAAAGAAAAAAAAATGTGAGAATACAGAGAAAAAGACAAATTCATTTAGTTATGGCAAATCAGCTTCCTGCAAAAGAACTCTACGAAAAACCTAAATTGAGCATTTTTTTTGAAAGAAGTATCTGTTTAAAGAAATGGAAAGTAGATTGATGTTAGTTCTGTGATTTTCAATTAAAAACCACTAAGAATATTATTGACATTATGTACCATTTGTAATGGCTCGAATGAGAAATGCCATGTCCACCATAGCTTAGTGATTTGAACACTTCTCCACCCGGCAGTGTGCATTGGGAAGGTTACGGAACACTTAGAAAATGAAGCCTTGCTGAAGGAAGTACATCATTAGGGGTCGGCTTTGAGCATTTATTGTACAGACCCACTTCCCCTTCTCTCTGTTTCCTCTACGCAGATGAAATGTGATCAGCCGTCACCAGGTCGTTACTGCCTGCCTTGACAGACTCAGTCCCTCTGGAACTATTAGCTAAAGCAAACTTTCCTTTCTCCTAAGTTGCTTTTGGCCAGGGTATTCTAGAACAGCAGCAAAAATGTAACTAATTCATTCCTCTTCCTATAATTCCTAGCAATAAACATACAAAACAAAAAGTTACATAGGCAAGAAAAAATTTTTTTTCCAATATGAAGATACGGAACTTTACAAAGCAAAATGAGGAATAAAATAGTGTATAATTAAATCAGAATTATCTGTGCGTAGAATAATATTTCTTTATGGAGAGAAAACTATATCAGGATAATGTATAGAATAAATGGCACAAGAGTCACCAGACTAACAAGGAGATTTCAAAGACTGTCTATAAAAATGATAAAATAAGATATGGAAAATTTTATTTTTATGGTACAGGAGAATATATATTTTCCCAAACAATTTTTGTTTACTATGAAGGAAAAGGCTGGTTATTTAGGAACAGTGGAAGTGAAGTGTTCTGTTTATTTAAAGGATACTATTAGACAAGTGAAAACTAAACCACAGGACAGAAAACAAGTTTTAGTTACATGTAACTGACAAATTATTTGTATGCACAATATATTTAAAAAATTGCCCAAGAATTAACAAAGAAAATAAAACACAGAAGAGGGAGATAAAGACATTAAAATTGTTCAGCTTCATCATCCTTCAGGGAAATAAAAGCTAAAACTCACAATGGGAGAGGCGCAACTACATAGGAATGGAATGTGAAGATGGGCTACACTAACAGTCCACAAATCATAAAAACAGTACAACCAGAGCTATCACACTACAGTAGTGCCTACAGGTTTGAATACTCACACATACACTGTGACTTCTAAAGTCTACTCCAGGCAAACCTACCAGAGCTGGTGTGTCTGTATCCCAACACACACACACACACACCCCTAATACACATATGAATGTTCATAAGCTACATTGTGTGTAGTGGTTAAAAAGTCGGAAAACAAATGACCACCAAATGTAAACTAAGTGATATCAGTTTTACACAATAGTCTGTCTTTTCACATAAAATATTGGTTAAAAAAAACAAAACAAAACATGGCCTCATTTAAAAGTATTTCCTGAATGAAGAAAAGCTGGACACAGCATAATGTCAGTTATAGGATTCCATCATGAATATTTCAAAAATAATAAATTAATAAATATAAATAATAACAAATATATAATTAAGGGCACTAGATCCTTTGAAGGGGTGACTTTGAATGCACAGCCTGGTTGTGACTGGAAAGGACACACTGGACCCTCTTGTGCATTGGCAATATTTTATTTATTGACCTAGCTGATGTACTCAAGTTTGATGATTTTGTGAAGATTCTTCTGTCTGTACAGCCATGATTTCTCTTTTTAGTTCCTTCTGTGGGCTGATTTGTTTCCTCACCCCATTGCCCAGTGTATAAATTGAAGCCCTACATCATGTTATGGTGGTCTTTGGAAATGATATCTATGGGGCATAATTAGGGTTTGATGAGTTCTGAAGGATCACACCCTGACCTGGTGTGCATAATTACTCACTGTGAGAACAGCCAGAGAGCAGCAGTGTCAGAGAATTTCACATAAGGACAACGTGAGAGGGTGGCTGCTGCAAGACTCTGTGTGGAAACCCTACCTGATCCTGAGAATTTTCTGGCCTTCAGTGACAAATAAATGTCTGTTCTTCCATCACCTTGTCTACTGTATTTGCTTTTAGGAGTCTGAGTTGTCTAAGGCAGTCCAGAAGCTCCATGGGGGTAAACATCATGTGTCTTAAATCTTGTAGCTCTGTGAGCTTCATTGTGCCTGTTGGAAAGGACCCTTTCAGGAAGCGCGAATGTCTCATGTCCTTTCTTTACTTAGCTTCACAGAAATGAAGCATCCTTCTACCTAGCTTCTATTAGCACTGGGATATGTAATGGGACTACACCTTGCATGCTTTCCTCAGGATGGCTCGCACTACTCCATTGCACTCACTGACTTTACCCCACACTCCATTCAATGCTTGTAGCACTGCTTTACAGTTTTATCTGCTTTCCAGAGCAATATTACAATTTGGGTAGACCTGGGTAGACATGTCTAATTAAACTATAATTGAAAATAGTTGTTTCCATAGTAGATAAGTGAAAAAATCTTATAATTTTCTAAGAAATTATATATTATAAAATCTCTAATAATAAGAACTCAAAAATGTTTCTAAAACATTGAAAATCTACCTAATATCCATCTTTTACACACTATTTTTTTAAAGGAGGGGGCCTGGCTGTCTTCTACATTGTTGTTACTTTTAACCCCTTTAAACAGTACAGCCTAGAAATGTATACTCAGACATGCACTGGATTGATAAAGAAATCTCACTTTAATTCTTCAAAATTCACCCTGTTGCTCTCCCACCCCACCCATAAAGAACAAAATGGAAAATAGTCAGTCAAAGCAAGACATCGATTCTATATTTGTGAACATGTGTTTTGAAATGAAAGGGCTGTGCGTAACAACAGAGTGCTTTGTATTCTGTGACATTTTGCTTGTTAATGAGATCATACTCTGTCTCATTGTATCTGCATATATTTTTCATTAGAATATGTGTTGGTGCAGCATGTGGAGACATAATGTCATACTTTAAAAGATTTGTCCCCTCCTGTTTTTATGTTGGCCATCTTTATATGTGAAGATCCATTGTGGAATGGTAATTTAAGATGTGTTACATTTGTTTATACATTACATCATGTAATGATGCAAAGATGTGTTGCATTCTTTTATGTTGTATTTATATAACTCTGTGAAGCTGTGTTACTTTGCCTGCCTAAAACATCTGATGAGTCTAATAAAGAGCTGAATGGCCAATAGGCAAGAGAAGGATAGGTGGAACTGCCAGGCAGAAAGAACAAATAGAGGGGGGGAAAGAGAAAAGGGAAGGGAAAGAAAAGGAGGAGAAGAGGAGGACATTAGGGGCCACCCACCCAGATACACAACCAGCAATGGAGTAAGAAGGAAAGACAGATATATAGAATAGAGATAAAAGCTCAGAGGCAAAAGGATAATTTAAGTTAAGAAAAGCTGGCTAGAAACAAGCCAAGCTAAGGCCAGGCATTCATAAGTAAGAATGAGTCTCTATGTATTTATTTGGGAGCTGAGTAGCAGGCCCCCTAAGAGAAAAGAGTTAAAAAAAAAACTGCAAACATCCTGCTCAGTTAGTTATTGGTTATTCTTCCTTTCAATTGTTTCATTTCTAAACCACAGTGTTCAGGATAAATTATTAATATATTCTGTCTTTCTCCTGTGTTATTTAATACTTAATTTGGTGTCTTGGTGGTAAATTTTGTCCTTTCTAACATTTTCTTTGCAGTAATGTTAATACTGTTTTTTAAAATGACCACAGTGCTTTTATTCTAAAGCTGTTTTTAATTCTGAAGTCTTAATTGATTACTACCGTATTGATCACAGCTAATTCTTCATCCTCTGTGGCTAACCAGTCTCCAATCTTATTCCTATATTCAACTGCCTTGAATTATAGATTTCCAGCCTCTTTTGTCCCTCACCGTGCACACCTCTTTCCTGAGGATGCCTTCACCAGAGGTGAGTTCACTTCTCCCTTTCCTTTCCCAGATTGTGACCTGTGGCAAGGTTTTACCTTGAAGCATCATATCTCCCTTTGAGCAACATGGGCAATCCCTGCTACAAAATTGAATCTCCTCCACAGCAATTTCAATTGCTGCTTTTCAATTGTTTAGGCTTACTGTTCCATAAAGCAATAAAAAAGGAAACTCTCCACAAAGATATCCCATTTCCAGTTGGCAGGTAAAGATAATTAGTGGCTACGAGACAAAGGATTAAAGTTGCCTGATGGAGCTGTGTTTCTAAGACAATTGTGTGTGTGTGTGTGTGTGTGTGTGTGTGTGTGTGTGTGTGCATGCGCACACATACACTCGCTAAGCCATCATCAACATTTATTGAAGATTCTAAAAATGGTGTTTATCAATAAGAATGATATAACACCTCTTTGCAAGTTTAATTTAGAAATAATTCTTAAAATATTTCTGTAGGGTCTCATTGTATCTGTATACATACTTCACTAGAGTATTTATGCAACATATAAAGACATATTTTTATAATTCCTATCATATTTTCTATCTTATTCACCCTAACAAGTTAGTGTTATTGATTATGAACACCAAAATTTTGATCCTAAAGAATATGTTATTTCTGATATCACAGTCATTTTGTTCTTCAGCAGTTAAGAATAACAGACATGGTGTCAAATTTCATAAAGCAATTTAAAAACTATTTTAATATTCCTTTGGTGTTTATTCACCCTTGTTTCCAGTTAAGAAATAATTATAATAATGATGATGAAAATAATACTATTATATATTCACACACTAGAGGGTTTCATAGAATTTTCTTTTTTTCCTCTCAATTGTTTATCTTGTTTTTAATTTTTTTTAAGGCAGGGTATCTTTTCCGAGGTTATCCTGTAACTCTCTGTATAGTTAAGGATGACCCTGGACTCCTTACCCTGTAGCCTCTATGTCACAAATGCTAGCATTACAAGCATGCTCCACCAAGACCATGGCTATTTGTGAGCATTTAAAATTTTTATTTATTTTTATTTCATGTGTATGAATGTCTGCTTACATGTGTGTGTGTGTGCTGTGTGTGTGTCTGATATCTCCAAATCTTTGAGCCAAAGGAAAACTTCTTCCATTTAAGTTGATTTTTCTCTGAAATTGAGCCTCAGCCATGGAAAAATGAGTTATAATAAACTATTTGTTTGGGTGACTGACTTCTTATAAATGAGATTTGAGCTTGGCTTTGCTTGGCCTCCTAAAGGAAGAGTCTGTAGATTTCTATGTCCCCGTGTTTGGAACCCTTGCAGAGCATCAGTCAGCACAAGCATATCCCAATAAACAACCTGTTCTTTTCCTCTCACTGATGCAAGGTTATCTGTGTTTATGTTTGCTTTACTGAAACAAGTAAAATGAGCCTGATTCTCTACTCTCCACCCTTTGACTATAAGACATTCCTAGAGACCTTCAGCAGTGTTTAATAACAGAAATAAAATGTATTACTGAATTCAACTGATGTTATTTGTTATAAGGCTAAGCATTTCCTTTAATTTTACCAATGAGAAACCTAGGATTGAGTGGCTAAATTGCCTCTTAAAAACAGAGGTCAAGCAGGCATCTGATCTGGAGGCTGATGATTTGTGAAATGTTTTTGTCAAAAGGTTCAGTTTGAGGAGGAAAATGAAGACATGGTAAAGATCCAAAGTGGACAACAGGAGCAAGCAAGCCAACCTCATACATTTTGGAGCATCAGCAAACACAGGTTTGCCTGGTGGCTGCCCTGCTCTATGCCTGCAGTCATTACCCCAAATTCTCTCAATCATAGTCTGCTAAGAATAACTTTACTTCCTAAAGCCACTCTTGTGTGAATGGTTCTTTACAGTGCCACCGTCTTAGACTAACCAGTACTGAGTCCTCCTTTTTTTTGGGGGGGGGGAAATAAACAAGTAAAAGAAGAAGTCTGAGTAGCTTGTGAGAGACCCTGTATTCAGGCTCCTGTGTGCTCAGTATCCTGTGATTCAGGGTATTTAGATTAGCTTGCACACTGTGGATCTTGCAAAGCCCTCTTTGTGTTCACACTCATGTGATCTGCTTTTTTATGATGACAGGATATCCTTCGGCCCAGGCTGTACCAGAGCAGTCAATGATTTATCAACTCCTGTGTGCAAATCCCATGTCTCAAGGGGTTCAGCGTTGCACAGTAGCTTCATCATACAATTTTAAACTCTTCCTCTGCAACATCTATCTTTTGAAGAACACCACATTCTAAAACTACCAATTCTGCCTTCAGTAAATAAATGAAAATCAAGCAAAAACGTTTCTTAAGTTGTTTAGTCCATGACTAAATAACTTTCACTTCATTTAAAAAAAAAGTTTCCCCATCTACTAAGAATGTTTTGCTTTTCTTTGCTTTCTTTTTTAATCCATGTCAGCTGTTGAAAACATGTCTCTTTCATAAACTGACCTTTACTGTTTCTCTCACAGTCTCTCCTAATTCATTTGTGAATTGCCCTTTCTCTAGTTCTAAGTATATGCAACCTGTTCATGGGTTTTAGTCAACTTTAGTCATCTTGATAATGACATCTAGTAATCTGATAAATGAAAAATGGTACTTTTCATCCTTTGATCTTATATGCTGGGTATTGATTATAACATCCCATTATAAATAAAATCTATTGAGGGTAAAGAACTTTCTCCCAAGTATTCCTTCCTGATTTAATTGCAATGTTAATTTTTTTCATTTACCCTAAATTACATAGCTTTAAACAAGAAATGGTGACTATTTGGCTGTGTGTGCACTTGTGCACCTGTGTGCCCGTGTGCCCGTGTGCCTGTGTGTGTGTGTGTGTGTGTGTGTGCGCACACGTGTGCGCACGTGCGCACAGTGTGATGTTGTGTTGTGTTGTGTATGGAAGGCAAAGGATAACTTTTTGGAGTAATTCCTCTCCTTTCACTTTTACTTGACCACTAGGAATGAATTCGGTTCCTTAGGCTTTACTACTAATAGATCTCAGGATTGAAAGGCAGGTGCCTTTACTTACTAAGCCAATCATCTTGGCCCTACCCTGCTCTTTCTTTCCCTCTTCCCCTTATTTTCTTTCTTCTTCCACACCCAGCACTTCCTTTTCAGTTTCACGTTGTCTTTTTTTCTTTCTGTTGTCCATGTGAAAGAGAACATTTAATACTATTATTGTTGGACTGGCTTGTTTCATCTAAGATGCTCTCTGGATCCATATTGTTTCCTACAAAAAAAAAGTAATTTGTTTTTCCTTTATGACAGAGTAAATATCCACTATGTATTTATACCACATTTGCTCAATCTTTTCATCTTTTGATGGCACCAAGGCTGATGTGATTAATTTTCTATAGTGAATATAGTGTCATGATAATCAAGGCTATGTAAATATCTCTATGGTAAACTGGCTTCAATTCCTTTTGGTATGTACTGAGAAGGAATGTCGTTGGACCATATGAAAGTGCTGGTTTTAGTGTTTTTTTGTTTTGTTTTGTTTTGAAAAGCCTACATAGTTACAGCAGCAGCACTAATCTACATTCCCATCAGAGTGCATACATCCCAAGCTTCCATGCACAGAGCACTGTTGTTTGTTTCCTTGAGGATGGTCCTCTGCTCCTTTCTTACTCATCTTCATTCAGTAATTGCTGAAGATTTCTACATTTGCTGCTGTGGCATCTAAAGTCCCTAGGCTGTCCTCACTTTATAATCTTGTGCCCTTAGACAAAGAAGTGAACTAAAAATAATGATAAGGAAATATGATATAAAAATGCAGTTTCAACAACATTTAAATTAGAGATATGGCATACATTGAGAAATTGAAAGTATATGGGGCATCTCCTATGTAGAAGAGATACTTAAATTTAAATACTTAAGTAGTAGGCGTATTAGGAAGATTTTATCACTCAGGATGGGTTAGGCTCTGCTGATGTAATGAATTGCAGGGATCAATATAATAAATATGTGTTTTTTTTTCATGAGGAGTCTCTTCTTCAGAATGTAGGTTCTTTCAGTCATATGGCTTGCTGAAGTTAGGAGTTCATTCCTCCCAGTGTGCATTTAAGAAATAGCATGCTGTGGAGATGGGACAAAGCTAGGGGTAACCAGGAAGTAACCAAAGTTAAACAATGCCATGTGTTCAATAAACTTCTCTGTGGTTGGCTGATCATAACTAGGGGGTAGATAGTGATGGAGAGCAAGACTATAGGAAAATATGTTCCTTTAGTGATTGGAACCAAATTGCTTAGTTTTGGGAACTGTCATTGTTTAGCTAAAATGGAAGATTTGTATAAAACATATTTACCATTGCTAATACAGAGGAGTTGAATTTACCCTCTTGATTCCTCAAGGTGTCAGGAGAGAACTGACTCCTGAGACTTGCCTTTACATGTGAGCTGTGGTAGCCCTTGTGTGCCTACACACACACACACACACACACACACACACACACACACACACACACCACTTAATAAAACACATTTTAAAATGTCAAATATGTAGTGGAGTAAATGCTATCTTAAGTGAACCTGATGTGCATTCTACAGCATGATGCTGAGACTGTTTATTCTGTCGCTTCACAGTTTCTTCTCCTTGAAGCGATTTCTTTCATGTGAACTTTATCACTTAAGAGATTTTTAAGTAATAATAGACTAAATAATATTTATGCTTCCCTTACCACTCTAAACAGTTCTGAACTTCACTGCAGCACTGGCGTGTTGCTACTCTGCCCTTGGACTGGGGACTCTTCTCAGGCCACTGACTTGCCATCCTTTTCCAAGATTGCTGCCAAGGCTGCCATGACCACACCCCATTTCAAGTAATGGAAAATGAGACAAGGGTTGAAGTGGAGATACATCCAGCCTTCCTTGGAGACTTCTGGGGAGTTCCATGTCACACGCCTACTTCTACTTCAGTCAGCATGTGCACTGTGATTATACTTGGTTAGAAACTGGTCATTCCTTGGTGTTTCAAACAATACTACAGAAATTATTTTCATTTGTTAGAGAATTAGGAAAGCTGCATTTAACAGGCAGCCTAGAATCTCAGTCACCAGAAAATTACTGCCAATACCCTTGCAAGTTTATTTTACTCATGGCCAAAGCCAAAACGTTCCTTTAGGAAGATTAAAATCATGTTTGTTAATTTGCTAGGATACATTAATTTTAGGAAGGAGACAGTTCTTCTGGCCTCCTGTATCTCTGTCCAGAGCTCATTTTGCTCTGCATGACCTGTATTCTCAAAACTCCCATTCTTTGGTAAGGAATGAATTGCTAATTAGTGATTGACAAATGTATGTCATTCCTTGTTTTCTACTCTTGAATAGAACTAATTTAAAATGGACATTCTGGAGATGGGTTCTTTCCATCTCTCCCCTCTGGCTGAGACTTGTATGAAGCAAAGATACTTTGGAAATCTGTTCTTTAAAATTTAAGCTTTTGCAGATGGTATAATCAACGCTGGGAACATCTACAAACAGATTTGGGCAGATTTAAAGCCATGTTCTTTAACATTTTTTTTTATTAAAATTAAGCTGGTTTGAAACTCTTACTTATGAACTCATTACTTTTAAGTAGATCATGATATTAGAAAGGGAATAGACAATTTATTAGCTATTCCATTCCCTCTTCAACTTGGAGGTTCTGTCTAGAGATTCTACAAGCAGAAGGTAGTAATTCGGTAAAGATGGTGGGAACCGAGCTTCTCTGAGAACAGATCTTCATGAATCCCATGCTTGCAGAGAAATAGTGGCTATCCTCAGGTTCAGTTGATGACATTCAGGAAGAAATTGACTTCATGGTCTGTGATTTTAAATTTGGGGTAAGAAACTAGGAATGTACATTTTCACACTTTTTAGAAATCCTTGTTTATATTTAACAGATACTATGTAAACAAAATAAAATCTATGTAATCCTTACTTATCAGTTTATTCTAAAAACCTATCACTATGTTTTAAAAAATATCCTAGAGCCTTTGGTAAGATTTTGATATTTTTTCTTATATTCAATGGGTTCAATTCAGATGGAGATTAAAATGTGACTTTAAAAATAGCTGCACAACAAGGCTCAGATATCCACAGATAAAGGTCAGGGCTATTCAGTGCAAACTGATGTTGTAGAGTGGCTGGAAAAATTATTTGTCTTGGAAGATTTTCTTTTCCTTTCAATGATTACCCCTCCCCCACCATGTCTGGAAGTAGTGATTGATTTTATACAATGATCATTGAAGAAATGTTAATTTTTTTACAAATACTGTCAAAAGTTTTGCTTTCCACAGACATTGGGGAAGTAGAGGAGTAATAAGAATATTCTTACAGAGGAAAGCACATAGCCAAGTTTCAGAGACATAGTAGAACTGTAAAAATAGAAACTAACTAAGGTATTGTCATAGAGAACAGTGCTGAGACTCAGCTATGGCACTGACATCTCATAGAAGACAAAGAATAAATGGAGGAGGGGTCGCTGTCTCTCCTCTCCCTCTCATTTCTTCTTCCTAACAGGAAGAGTATATTTCCCAAGAGCCAATGAATATTATTTAAATATATACACATTCATGCATCAATGTCTTATGTTTCTCAACTTTGGGATACATGACTAAGTTCATTTTTTTCAATAATAGGGGTCAGGGATAAGCCGTAGAGGTTGCAGCTGACTCTGGGAGGAAAGCTCACGTTTCACATGAGCCCAGGTGATTTCTGTTAGGAAAGCAACAACTCCAAGATTTAACAGAAAATCCACAATAGCAATGTTACCGATCTCTCCATTTTTATTTATTTGTGTTATAAACACACAATTCTGCAATGGAGAATTTTTAATAGTACTTGAGAATCAGTATATGTAGTGCACATTTAAAAAGAAGCTTGATCATTATAGCTTGAACCATGTAAGAAGCTTAAAATTGTTCAGAATGAAATAAATATCATTGCTCATTAAATTAAACGCATTGTACCATTGCTGATATTTATTAGCCTTTTGATTTTCTAACTGCAATTATTTCTCACCAAATGGAGAAGGTGCTGTCAACAAATATGTGCCATTGCCTTTTGTTCCTTCTTAACTAGTGATCATTTACCTTTGAATTGTTACTTTTCTTACATCTTATGAAAGGCATAGGAACAATGATGTTTTCTGTCATTTGAAGACCATTCTGTAGTCTTGATCTGCATGACACATGACAACTGAAGAATTATAAGACTTGCAGTACTGAAAAAATATGTTAATGTTGGGGAAAAGTTAAAGATTTTATTCTTATCTTGGGCAGAACATTTCTGTACATATCCCCTGAAGTGTGTCATATTGAAATTCAGATCCTCTCTGCTTTGATCGGCACAAACAGAAAGGCCAATTTCACTGTGATACCTCATCTTATAGCCACTGTGGTTTGTGGTCCATTTCTTAAGCACAGAGTTATTGCCATACCTGGCCAATGCTGATGCTAGCAGACAGGACTGCCTCATTGAGCACTGTGGTAGGTGTAGTAGGGAGTGCTGTAGTAGGTGGCCTACTACCTTTATAGCTATAAGCTGTTCATGCTTAAAGGAAAGGGATCTGCAGGTTCTGTAGTGCATTGTCACCATGGACTTGCACACTCAGCCCACAGTGTGAACTATCTTTGGATAGACAATCTCAGATTTCCTTCTCCACTTTTTCAGAGGTGACAGCTGTCCTCTGGCTGTTGCCTTTGCCCCATGTCTGTACCTTCTCAATCTGCCCATTTTTTCTCATCCCCTCATTCAAATTTCCTCATCTTTCTGAGGTCATCATTTCTCCACTTCCAAACACTTATACAGAGTCTATAACATTTAGGTATGGGTATGTAGGGCACAGACATTACTAAGTAGAGAGTTCTGGAAATGAATGGAGCATGGCCTTCCTTGTGCAGTGTCCTTCCTATGATCTTACTCTGCAAAGCTCCATGTGACTCTCCTGCTTCCTTCTTCTGAGTTGCTATAATGTGATAGCTTTGTCTATAAACCATAAGATAGGCTATAGAGTTTAGTTTCATTCCCAGGATTTGTGAGTGTGCTGTCTGGCACAAACAGAATGTAGGTTGTATATATAACTCGAAAGTTTTGATTAGCTACATTAAAAAAGCAAGAAGAAAACAGGTGACCCCATTCCTACCATCTCCAACCTCTATGCTCAAGCTGGGATGCACACCCTTCATGCCAGCATAGTGCCTTTTGTCTTTCTGACTTACTCCCACACCATATCTAACATCAGGCCCATATGGCCTGTGCTCTATCCCAGGTTGCTGTGCCCACATCAGGCAAAGAACCAATGAAAGAAATCAAGATGCCAGGTCTTATCACAAAACTACAAAACATATCAAATATCAAGATAGTATTTTGTTTCTGCCACACAGTCCCAGAAAAAAACAAACTATCACTTCTATATAAATGTTCTCCAATGAGACTCATCTGAGTGAACCTCAGGAAACCAAACTTAAAAAAAATCATAAATTTCATCAAAGAATTAAAGGAGTAAAAAGAAAGCACATGTGCGCACGCACAAAATGGCTTAATGGATTTAAAGAGAATAAAAATCTAAGTTATGTCTAAGAAAAATGCCTATACAAGGCTTGTTTTAGTCACTGTTCTATTGTGAAGCGACACCATGACCATGTTAATTTTTATAACAGAAAGCATTTAATTGGGAGTTTGTTTACTGTTTTTATCATCATTATGAAGACCATGGTGGCATGCATGCATGATTCTGGAGAAATAGTTGAGAGCTACATTGTGATCTACAAGAAGGGAGAGAGAAAGAGAGAGAGAGAGACAGACAGACAGACAGAGACACAGACAGAGAAACTGGGCCTGGCTTGGACTTTGGAAATTTCTTTTTTTTCCAAGACAGGGTTTCTCTGTGTAGCTTTACACCTTTCCTGGAACTCACTCTGCAGCCCAGGCTGGCCTTGAACTCACAGAGATCTGCCTGCCTCTGCCTCCCGAGTGCTGAGATTAAAGGCCTGCACCACGACTGCTGGCAGACTTTTGAAATTTCATAGCCCGTAGCAGGGTCCTTGCTGTTGTTCCCTTTGGGGGAAGGGGCCAAGTAGGCGCAGAGTCAACAACCCAGACTCCGGGAGATTGTCCAAACAACAAGCTCAGTTTATTCAGTCAGAGGCAAGCTTCATATACCCCCCACTCCTCCCCTGATGAATATGCATCTGCTGGTGTGACATGTCTGTCTCTCATTGGTCCAGGTCATCTCCAGATCATGTTTCAGCTGCTGTTGCTAAGGCCCTTAGGCAGACCCAAGTTGGCTCTCAGAAAGTATCTTTTTTACTTGGCTGGGCCTCAAGCCTGCTAGGGATGAGTCATCCCACATATCCACCCTTTTTATTATTTTATAGGACATACTCAGTGGGAGCTAGGGTGCATTGCCCTAACCTTGTTGACCCCACCTCAGGAGAGCTCAGAATAATGGATTGTGCCTGTCTTAGATTGGCTTGCCAAACAAGCTTGTATCCATCATTGACTACCAGCCCTGGAAGAGCATCAGTCCTGGAGAGCTGTCTGGGTGGTGGGCTTTAGGCAGTAGCCTTCTGTGTCTAGTGAGCCAATAATCTAGATATCTGAAAGCCAATAAAACCTATAGGGTTGCCTTTGTGGCTGCCTTCTGTTGGTGAACCTGTTGCAGAAGATATTTGAACAAGAGAAGGATTAGTCAAAATTTCATTCTCAAGGACATGGATGGGACCCTAGTCATATTTATATGAAAGGTGCCAATCAAAGTCCTTCTGGTGTTGTATAATCAACCTTGTAGGCAGTGAGGCAATTGCTTAATATCTAGGGTCGCATGCCAGGGATGACATGACCTTTACTAATACCACAGTAGCAGGGCAAATCATATATTACCCCTCTGAAGCTTCTTCTTTGTCCAAAGTCTCTTGGTCTGTTGTTGGACACACATCTCTGGAGGGTATCCATATCAGTGTGGTGGTATTCTGGGGAAAAATGCAAGCATACCCTCTCCCCCAGGTTAATAGGGGAACAGAGTGTTGCCACTGAAGGGTGATGGGATCCCTTCAATGCACCAAGGGCAATGGTGTCTCCCAAGGCAAGAAATAAGTGTGTTGTCCAATTTGGGCTTGTATGAAAGGGTTAACACATGGTTCTTGGCCCGTGAACATCTCAAGAGAAACAGCAATGTTGTACTGTATATTAAAATGAGCCTGAGCCTCGGCCTGGTCATCATAGACAGCTTGCCAATTAAGGAAGACTGCAGGCTCCAACACAGCCTTCATCAAATGGTGCCAATCATAATAAGTCTGTAAATGCATTGCCCATTGCCGTAGGACTTGCTCAAAATATGGTGAGTCAGGACCTCATTCACTAGTAGCCTTACAGACCAAAGACAGGTCTGCAAGAGGGGTAGGTATCCATGGCTGGTTAGCCGCATTGGGGCCCACATTAACTGGAAATGCCAAGGTGGGCATGTGTGGCACCATAGGTGGAATAGGCTGAGAGGTATGTGGAGCAGCTGGCTCAGTGGGCAGACATCCAGGCAAATCACTTCATGGATACTATAGTGAGGGGGTAGCCACTCAAGGCATGGAGGCATGGGGGGAGCAGAGAGAGAGGCTGCCGGTATAGGCTTGGGTGCTGCCGCAAGCATTTCCTCTCTCTTTCCATCCCTTTCCTTCACTTTACACCTATTCTCACGCCTCTCCTTGCCAGCAGAAGCAGAGGAAATATCAGTCATGGATGGAATGAAGGTGATAGATAAGTTGGTGTTTCATTGTTCCTGGCAGTGCTTATTGTGGGCCTTAATGACCTCCTCAGTAGAGGAGGACTTTAAGACAGCGATTATAGCCAACAAAATGGACATGAAAAACAATTAGAGGGTTACTCCTGAGGCTACTTCCTTTTTTTCTGGCCAGGAACAGAATTCTCATCCAAAGATCAGATGCCCATATGTTCTCTGAAGAGATCCACAGAGCAAGCTCCACAGCCTCCACCCAAAATCTTTCTAGTTCTAATGTTGTAGCCCAGAGCCCCTGGCTGGTTAGGAGGGACTTAGGGGCTCCAATAGGGGCCTCTTTATGATGAGGGAGAATATTTCCTATAGTGTTAGAAGGTGGGATAAACAACAGTGACTGTGGCTCTGTTTCCTAAGGGTCCAGCCCTTATATGGAAACACTAGGCAAGTCTGAACAAAAGTATGTGCCACCCTACCATGCAGACAGACTCACAGACAAGACAAACAAAAGAAGAAAGTGGGGGTCCCAGCATTTACCTGCTGAAGGGACCAAATTTATACATCGTAGAGGGGCCTACTCACCAAAATATACTGCTCAAGGGGCCTTCTCAACCAGCACCGCACATGAGTAAAGGGAGACAAACAGACCCTGTTCAAGTACCAAATTTCCTGGGGTTCGGCACCAGATGTAACAGGGTCCTTGCTGTTGTTCCCTTTGGGGGTGGGGGCCAAGTAGACACAGTGTCAATGACACAGACTCCGGGAGAATGTCGAAACAGCAAGCTCAGTTTATTCAGTCAGAGGCAAGCCTTATATATCCTCCACCCCTCCTTGGGGGAGGTCTGATGAATATGCATCTGCTGATGTGACATGTCTGTCTCTCATTGGTCCAGGTCATCTCCAGATCATGTTTCAGCTGCTGTTGCCCTTAGGCAGACCCAAGTTGGCTCTCAGAAAGTATCTTTTTTACTTGGCTGGGCCTCAAGCCTGCTAGGGATGAGTCATCTCACAATAGTCCACCTCCAGGGACACACTTTCTCAAAGAAGGCCACACCCCCTAATCCTCACATAGTGCCACTCCTTGATGACTAAGCATCCAAATATATGAGTCTATGGGGGCCATTCTTATTCAAACTACTACAAGGCTGAATGATATGACAAAGACAATCCAGGATTAGAAAATGAATTCAATAAAGAGATAAAACTAATGAAGGAAACTCAAGCTTAAATGAAGATGGATTACTAAATTAAAAAAAAAACTCAGAAGAAAGCCTTACAAGTAAAATGGATCAACTAGAAGACAGAATACAGGACTTGAAGATACAGTAGAGAAATTAGAGAACGAAAACAAAGAATATGAAAGAAATTAAAAAATCACAGAAAAGGAACATGAAGAAATTATGGAATTCTGTGGAAGACCAAATGTTTGAATTATAGGCATAGATAAAGGAGAAGAATGCTAGATTAATAGCAAATATCAGATCTTCAACAAGATTATAGAAAAAGTCTCTCTCAAACTAAGGGAAAGCATACCCATTCAGATAGGAAGTACACAGAAACCAAATAGATGAGATTAGAAAAAGAACTACCCTTTTCTAATAATAAAAAGCATATCATAATTAAGACAATAAATACACAGAACAAAGAAAGAGTGTTGAAGCTGCAAGACAAAACACGTAAGTCACACGTAAGGAAAACCCATCAGAATAACAGCGGACACTTGTCTCAGTGGACACTTGGAAAGCCAGAAGCTCCTGGAACAATGCACTCTCATTTCTCAGAGTCCACAGATCCCAACTTAGACTAGTGTACCCATCAAAACTATCTGGCATAATATTTATAAATATTTGAATAATAATAGTTGAAGGGGCAAGACAAATGTTCCATTGTTCAAACAGGCTAAAAGAATTCACATCCAACACATCAGACCTAAAAATAACTAGTGAAAGCAATACTTTGGGTTGAAGAGACAAGTGAGCATAGCTGTGAGATTCTAAAAAGAAAACAAATGAAGCTACCATTACTGAAACACAAAGTATGACTAGAAACACAAACAGCAAAAGAACAAGATGACAATAATCAACACATACCTTTCAATAATAACTTTAAATATCAATAGCCTCAATTCTCCAATCAAAAGTCAAGAACAAACAAAACCCAAACCCAGTCGATGTCAAGAAATGATAAAAATTAGGGCAGAAATGAATGAAGTTGAAACAAAAGAAACAATAAAAAGAAGAGCTGGTTCTTTGAGAAGATAAACAAAATTGACAGAACATTGGCCCAACTAACCAAAAGAAAGAAAGCAATGACCCAAATGAACAGAATTAGAAATGAATAGGGAAACATTAAAACAGGAAGCAAAATTTTAGACTACTATAAAGCAATATCTTAAAAATCTGTCCTTCATTAAGCTGGAAAATTCTAAAGAATATGAATGAATTTCTAGATAGATTTATCCAATCCACCAAAGTTAAATTGCAAAGTTATCAAACTAAGCACACCCATAACAAATGAGATTGAAATAGTAATTAAAAGCCTTTCAACTAAAAATAGTCCAGGCCCAGATGGATTCACATCAGAATTCTAGAATTCTATCAAACTTGTAAAGATCTATAGACAGTACTTCTTAAATTATTCAAAAAAATTGAAACATTAGGAGCACTTTCAAATTCCTTCTATGAATCCAGTATCAGTTTCATACCAAAACCAGGTAAAGACACAACAAAGAAAGAAAACTGCGGGCCAATATTCCCAATTAGCATAGATAAAAATTCTCCATAATACCAGCAAACTGAATACAGGCATATATCAAGAGATTATCCACCATAATCAAGTTGGCCTTATCCTGGAAATGCAGTAATAGTTCAAGATAATAAAACAAATAAAGGCAATAAATCAAATAACTGGACTTTAAAACAAAAATCACATGATCATCTCAATAGATGTATGCAAAAACCTTTAACAAAACCTAACATGCACTCATGATGAAAGTTATAGAGAGAATGGGATGGAATGGTATATGCCTCAAAACAATAGAGCCTATAATACAAGCCCACAGCCAAAAGCATCCTAAATGGAGAAAAACTTGAAGTAATCCCATTAAAACCGGAATGGAGCAGCTATCCAGCATCCCTTCTCCTTTGCAGTACAGTGCTTAAGCATTACCTGGAGCCATAAATCAAGAGGAGTAAATTAAAGTTATACAAATCTGAAAATAAGTCAAAACATCTCTGTCTGCAAATGATATAAGATTATCCATAAAAGATCCCAAAAATTCCACCAGAAAACTTCTAGAAATTATTAGTGATTTCAACAAAGTCACAGAATACAAATACAACTTTCAAAAAAATCTCTAGGCTTTCTATACACTACCAACAAACACTTGAGCAAGATTATGGACACACTCTATTCACAATAGACACAAAGCAAACAAAATATTTAGGAATAAACCTAAATGAAGAGATAAAAGACTTCTACAATGGAAACTTTAAATTTCTAAGGAAAGAGGTTGAGAAAGACATTAGATATTTAAAAATTAAATGGAACCACAAAGACCCCAAATAACCAAAGCAAACCTAGCAAAATAAAAAAAAATTTGAAGAGATTCTTTTCCAGATCTCAAGATATAGTACAGAGCTGTAGTACTGGCTCAAAACCAGACAGACATGTAGATCAGTGGTCAAAATAGAAGATGCAAACCAGAACACATACAATGACAGCCTTCTGATATTTGACAAAGATGCCAAAAATATATACTGGAAAAAAGACAGCATCTTCAACTAATGGTGCTAGGAAAACTAGATGTCCACAAGTAGAAGACAGAAGTTAGACCCATGTTTTCACCTTGCACAAAAACAAACTCCAAATGGATCAAATACCCAAATGTGAAATCTGAAATGATGAAGGTGCTAGAAGAAAACATAGGCAGTACCCTATAGTATATAAGTACAGGAAAGGACTTTCTGAGTAGGACTCCATTTGCCCAGGAATTAAGGCCAAGAATTGACAAGTGGGACCCCATATACTAAAAAAGGTTCTGAACAGCCAAGGAGATAATCAACTGAGTAAAGAGGAAGTCCACAGAGTGGGAAGGAATCCTTGTGAGCTATAAAATCAAGCAGAGGATTAATATCCAAGGAGCTCAAAAAACAAAGAGTGAAGAAAAACAAAACAAAACAAAAAACTCATTTAAAAATGGCTGTGGCTTTGAATAGCAAATTATCAAGAGGAAATAAAAATAGCTAAGAAATATCTCAAGAAATCCTTAGCAATAAGAAAACGCAAATCAAAACAACTCTGAGATTTCATCATACCCCAGTCCGATTGTCCTAGCTCGTCAAAAGAGTGGACAACAAATGCTAGAGAAGACATGAGAAAAAGGGAATCCTCATTCATTGTTGGCGAGACTGCAAACTGGTCCAGCTCATCTGGAAATCAGTATGGAGGGTCCTCACAACATTAAAAAATGAATCTGCTTCATTACACAGCTATATCACTCCTTTGCACATACCTGAAGGACTTGACATCCTACTTCACAGAAACTAGCTCAGAAATGTTCACAATATTCACAATAGCTAGGAAACAGAAACAACGTAAGTGTCCTTCTACTGATGAATGGATAATGAAAATGGGGTACATATAAGTAATGGAATACCCCTGTACAGAAACCCAAAATCATGAAATTTACAAGTAAATGGACTCAATTAGAAAATATTATATTGAGGGGAGGAACCCAGACCTTGAAACAGAAATCCTTTATGTTCTCTTATCTGTGATTTCCAGCTCCAAATCTTCAGTATATAAACCGAAGTAACTGTGAAACCAGAAAATTAAAATGAATCACGAGAGTGAAGCACTAGAAAGGGGAATATCAGGATACAGATGACATGAAGGGAAAAATGCAAAAACAAGGGTGTTTTCATCTGGGAGCAGGGAGGGGGGGGCAAACAGAATTGGAGCCAGGACATGGGGATAAATAACACTGAGAATGTTTGAAAAAGCCATAAGGAATCATAATTACACATAATAACATGTACACACATACATGTATATAGAATAATGAAGTTATGTCACTTGGGGTGATAGAGCTAAAGGCCATTGAGTGTCTAACAAAAGCTTCAGTACCAGGCATGGCAAATTTCCCTTTGAATTGTTGGTGAGGTAAATCTAAGTGACTTTCACAACAATGTAGCCTATTGCTTTTGCCCCAGTTGTCCCCTAGAAGTAGATGCTCTTGCTGCTGGAGACAAACGCACTTTGGACACAGGCCTTAGAGGAACTGAATTGGATCTGTCCCTTCCTGACAGCCAGCTTTCCTATTATCAGAAGGTGCTATACAAGTTACTACAGAAGGGAAGCAATCAATAGTCCTGGCCAGTTGTGACACTGAGGAGCCACAGTAAGAACAGCCCAGAATGATATCCCTAAAGGTGCCATAGTGGAACTCATTCCATACCCAAAGCCATCTCAGTGGATGTAAGGCTCACTCAACAGGAGGGAAATCACAGCTAGTACTGGAAACCTAGCCAACTACTTGGGGCTAATGATGTCGTGAACCTTAGATGAGATCCTACTACCGCCACTTCCTAAACCAGGGTAATTTCTTGATGCATTCAAAATGCTTCTCCATATACATGCAGGCCAGTATAGTTCTTTGCAGCACACAGAGACCTTTACAGAAAGCCACACTTGGACAAAATGCAGAGAGCAACTGATTGTAGGGTACTAAGACCTGAGTGATGCAGCTCCAAACAACCTCACACCTGAGTCTCAGGGAAAGCAGGAGAAGAGGTAAAAGATTCTAAGAACCAGAGGAATAAATGGACTAAGCAGTGTGGTGGTATTGTGTTCCCCAAAATATTGTGTATGCTAATAAACTTATCTGGGGTCAGAGAACAGGACAGCCACAATATTAAACATAGAGGTTAGGCAGTGGTAGCACACGCCTTTAATCCTAGCATTCCAGAGACAGAAATCCCTCTGGATCTCTGTGAGTTCAAGGCCACATTGGAAACGGCCAGGCACAGTGATACACACCTTTAATCCCAGAAAGCCACACCTTTA